>JASDQU010503620.1:8159-19162 GCA_032191745.1 Picea mariana
TTCCTCAAACTTCTTCAAAAAATATATCACATAGATTTTATCTACTTTCAAATCAATCCTTTTGGAAATAACATTTGAAGAATTTGGAGTCGTGCTATTGATATATTCATATCTCTTCCAATTGACTCTTATATTAGAAAATGATTGATCATTCATATCAATATGATACTTTGAGTGAAACAAACTTATATTTCCACAACGATCACATTTATTTCCACCAACACATTTTTTTTGGTAAAATAATTCATCACCTTCTCTTTCAAATAGAATTCCATATATAAAAGCACAGAATATGGAAGGAGGAGGTGAACTTGGCCATAAAGTTTTACCAAAATCAAGAGAAGTGTCGTAATATAACTCAAATTCTACATGATAATGACAACAACAAGTGTTACAAACAATGATGGGTTTAATAAACAATGGTTTTTGTTGCACAAATGTATTGATGAAAATTTTAACTTCTTTGTGCTCTTCTTTGAACTTATTGATCAATTTTATTTGTCATTGGTAATATATGTTTTGGATTTTCTTCATATTTTTTTCATGCTATTCTTCATCGCAACGCATCCCTTGTATGTGGTGAAACACGAGATTATGTCAACCAACAATTACGGGCCAATTATTTAACATTTTTTGCAAGTCTATCTTTGTAGGATTGTCTAGAAATCACTGTCCAACAAGCGAGTTCATCATTTGCATCTATTTGCAATCAAAATTTTCTATGTTTGTACAATGTTTTTCTTGACGTTCCCATCGTTTTTTCCATGTGTGGTGTCAAATGATCTTTTATATTTCTAGATGAAACAACTGTTGTTTGTATCACTCTACGTGCAACACTGACATTTTTTTTGTGAGATTTTCCAAAAGCTTTTAGTACACTAGTTATATTGTCAAAGACATTCTGTTTCACCTTTGTATATTTTGTTGAATTTTGAATACCCAATATTGATGTATCTTCTTTTAACTTTCTTGACTTTATTAGATAGAGTAAAAGTTGAGTTTGTACTGTTACTGATTCATCTTTGAAAAAAGTAATATACATATTCTTAGTTCGATATCTTATATAATGCTTAGATTCTTTCTTCCAAATTTATCAGTATCCACATTTTCTAATATTTCATCATCAATGTTATAGATTCTCCTACATATTTCAATTTAAAGTTTATATTAAAGAACAAAACCCGAACATAAATTCACTACACTATATACAAGTGTTCATATTGTATTATCTAAATTTATGTATGTACCTATAGGTAATTCATCTTCTGCTTCAATTTCGGTTTCAACATCTTCATCAACGTTATGAGAAGAATCTATTTATGTTTTTTGAAAAACATCAAATCGTAATTACAATCAATTATATTAAAAAATATTTTAAATTTGAATTCTATACTTTTAATATAGAAAATATGTGCATGCATACCTGGTTGGACTTCTTCTTGTTGAAATTTTTTATTTACATGATCATCATTTCTTTCTTCAATATTTGCACGTTCTCATTTGTTTCTCCAATAATGATCTTTCCTTTGATCGTTATGGTGAGTTTCATCTCGAGTGCGATCAAGTTTTCTCTTACACAAACTTTTGTTTCCCATGAGTATAGTTATCTGTAAAATTTTTTAACAAAATCAACATTTCATAATAATCTCGGAAAAACTTCACTGTCACAAAAATTGTTAAAAAATAATATCAATAATTTTATGTTCAACAAAGGCTTCACCTTGAAAAAATGCTCAACATTTAGCTTTCAATATATGAATTGTTATTCCAATAAAAACTTGAACAAACATTAATTACCTTGTTCAACAAAAACAAAAAAGATGATTCGAAACTTTGTTTAGGTGCTCTAGAAAACCATGAAACAAACGATGAATTTTGTAAAATGTATTCGGTCGAAAGCGTATTTATATGATTTGGCGCGAAATAAAATGATACAACGTGTCTTTTCATTATTTCTGACCAATGGAATTCTCTCACCAATCTTTCGACCGAAAAACTAGGAAACCGTTTAATTTTAACAGATTCCGTTAGAATTATGTTTTTCGGCCGAAAGAGTTTCTTTTCGGTCGAAAGATTCTTTCGGATGAAAACTAGCGAATGTGATTGTTTTCAACAACCAGATAATTCCCTTTAGCTTACTTGAACTTGGAAGGTTGCAGACTCCTGCAAATACTCAGAATTTGGTTTCGAAAATGACACCAACATTTGCAAAATTAATCTACTTTTTATTCCTATAATTTGTTTTCATTTTCATTATTTTTATCTAATTTTGTTTTCTTTTTTTAAAAAATCACTACATAATATTTTTAGCTGACATTAAGATTCAGTGAAATGAAATATTTGTATCTCTAAAAATACACAGTGAAAATTTTAGAAAAATTTATATTCATAATCCTTAAACTGTTCTTTTCAAAAGGGTGTGTTTAGATTTTACTTTTATGTAAAAATTAAGATAGATACAAGGTGGGGGAAAACATGTGTTTAAAATCTGCAACACGTTCATCTTGGTCAACTTAAAAAAATTCTAGAAATTATAATATTCATCTATAAGATTCAAAATTATAGTCATAATAAAATAGAGTCTTTGTACATTGTTGCAGTATATTTCGTTTCTTAAAAAGAAAAGTTTAATAATAGATGCATTGTTGGGGGGGGGAAATAACTCATTATCATTCCTTTCATGTTTAAGGAACATACTATTAAACAATTGTCAAATTGACATATCAAATCTCAATAATAAAAAATTGAAAAATAGTCATTGGAAAGCTAACACAATTCTACACAAGTTTTGTTTTTACTGTAAAGTGAAATTCTAAATAAAAAAAAATACTTTTGTATTCTGGAAATTGAAGAACTTGTGAAAATATAGTTTTTTTTCTCATAAAACAAGAGAAATAGACAACCATGTTCATGATTTCAGCTCACATCGCAAAACATATATCTAGCCTTTTGTTCATCAAATACATCAATGAACCAATCATCTGTCTATACATGGTGGCATCGACTATCTATGAAGATGTATCACTCAATAGATTTAGGTTTGTCACTATAAGTGTAGGCATGGATTTACAATCCATCATTCTGAATCTCTTTAGGATTTCTATAGTATATTTTTCTTGGTTAAAGAAAATATCATATGGTTTCTTCCATACCTCTAGAACTAAGAAAAAATGCATCATACCCGGGTCTTTCATCTCGAATTTTGTAGAAATATTCATCTTACTCTCATTGATGAGCTTCTCATCTCCTGTTAGTAACAAGTCATCCACATACAACAGTAATATCACTGGTCCACCATCCACAACTTTGTAGTAAAGGTTTGAATCTACTTTACTCTTGGTAAATCCCAATCTCATTAGAAAACTATTGATTCTACCGTACCATGCCTTGGGTTATTTTTTCAATCCATAAAAGGATTTTTTCAACCTGCACTCATGTGTCTTCCTATCATGTGTCTCGAAACCTTATGGTTTCTCCATGTACACTTCCTCTTCTACTACACCATTCAAAAAAGATACCTTCACATCCATCTGGTGTACCTTCCATTTCATTACTGCAGCTATCGAACATATATCTCTAATCCTATTGTATCTTGCCACAAGAGAAAATGTCTCATCATCCATTCCTTCTTTCTGGGAGAAACCACAGGCCACAAACCTTGCATTATATTTCTCGATACTACCATCAATGGAATGCTTTGTCTTGTAGATCCATTTTGAACTCACCAATGTCTTCTCTTTTGGTCTTGGAACCACATCCCAAACATCATTCTTTATAATCGACTGGTACTCCTCAATCATGAAATCCTTCCATACTTTCTTCTCTGCAGGCTCTTCATAACAGGTATCTTCTGCATCAATGATATCAATTAGCAATGCCATGTATCTAGAATATGGTCATGGTTTCTTACTTTCTCTGAAAGTTTCATCTGGAGAACCATACTTCTTTGCATCCTGAATAATCTCTTGATCCCAAGATGATATTATCTTATTTATAAGCATCTCTCGGAGTGGATCTGTAGGTCTCTGTGGTTTTTCCATATCATGATATCCTGGAACATACTCTTCTGGTACAACGTCATTACCTGTATTTGTATCTACAACTCTAGGAGCCTCAGGGTCCTCATCATGGACCTCATATGTATGATTCTGCCATGATCTATGAAAGGATGAATCCTCATTGAAGGTAACATCTCTACTGGTCTCAATATGTTTGTGACCAGGGATGTAGAATCTATATTCCTTCGTTGGCTTACTATATCTAAAAAATATACCCTTTTTTCCTAAATTCAACTTCTATCTCTTATCCTTGGGAACATGCACATATACTAGATAGACAAATATCCTCGGGTGGATGACCTTTAGATTTTCTCCTATAAACATTTCTTATGGTGTCTTCTATAAGTTTTTGGAAACTTCGGGAAACCATTCATAAAAAAGAAACACTAAAGATGTTGAAATAATGTAAATGCAAAGTGTATTTTTATTATTATTTGATATATTATTCATTGGATCAATCCCCATTGTGGATTGATCATGTCGACTATTATAAAAGGACAAAATCCCCCTTTGTGGATTGGTCATGATATAATTGTAATAGGCAAAAGAAGAATTCGGCCCCAGAATATATCAAAGAGGCCACGAAATATAATAAAGGTGGTTATAACCACCCAGGAGAAGAAGTCGACCCTGCCAGTGAAAGGACACTCCCACACATGCTAGTCTTGTATAAAGAAGGAGGCTAACACCTCACTTAGACACACACTCACTTGTTCATTGAGAGACAATTTTTGGAGCTGTAGTTGGAGAAGAGAGAGAGAGAGAGAGAGAGAGAGAGAGAGAGAGAGAGAGAGAGAGAGATCATTGGGAGAGGACATTCTATACTTGTTTGAGTTATCTCTTGGCATTGTATTGGCTATCTATAATAAGGAAGTTTTGCTGGGTTTTCTTCCCCTAAAGGGTTTCCTAGGATAAATGTTGTGTCTCTTGTGATTGTGTATTTCCTATTGATCTTGTCTTATGTTGTTTTTATCTATTGAAATAGAAAGAACTATAATAATGGATTAAAAATTAACATGGTATTAGAGCCAAGCTGAAGAGATCATCTTTCACAAGAGAAAAGTGAAAAACGTCGTTGTTGCCATACATGCAAATTAGGGATTTTTTTGGTGAGGTATTTCAGCCCTAAAACCATCTAGAAAAGTGAGCCCTCCCCCAAGGATCATTCTGGCACCTTCAGTGCACCTTTTCAGTGGCTAGATCTCCTGGAAAGTGAAACCTTAGTTTCACAAAGTACCAGAAGTACTAGAAGTACCAGAGTACCAGAGGTACCAGAAAACCAGAAGCACCAGTCCAGAAATCCGCAGATCAAGTTTGGAGGGGTAAAAGTTAGATTTTCTCAAATCCAAGCACACTAGGCTACTCGCCTCAGCCAAGCGCACCTCCTAGTAAGTTCAGAATTTGATTTTGAAAATTTTGATTTTTGGACATTTTCCTAGCTTCAAGTAAAAGATGTCTGCAACCGTTAATGTTGTTGACAAGCTAGAAGGTGTGGAAAAATTCTGTTCCTAGAAGTATAGGATTGGTCAGATTCTTGAAGAGAGTGACCTAGCAATGTTCGTCAAAGAAGAAGTGTCGAAGCCTGCTGATGCTACAGAAAAACAAAAGCACCAAAAGGACACAATCAGGGCCAAAAGAATCATTGCAAATTCAATCATAAAGAATCTCATCCAAGGAGATTTCAAAAGAAATGACAATGAAAGGAAAGAGATTACTCATCCGTACAACTCTACCATTGTGAAAATATGGGACACATTGAGAAATTTTGTCCGGCAAGATGAGAAGAATACAAGAGGAAACAAAAGAGGCACCATGCCCATGCAATTGAAGATGAAGAGCCACCTAGAAATATGTTAAGAGAACAAATTAAAAAGCATGTCTTAATATAGGCCCTCTTAGGATCAGTAACACCTAGAGAGGACACTTGGCTCATTGATAGTGGTTCCTCCAAGCACATGACAAGACAAAGAGATATCCTCTCCTACATTTCAGAAAATAAGTTTTCTTATAAAGTGACACTTAGAGATGATTATCAATATCCCATCAAGGGAGTGGGAGAATCAAACTACAAGCTTAATTCAACAAATGCGATGAAGATGAAGGACGTACTATATGTACCAGGTTTGACAAATAACATACTCTCCATATCATCTTTAGAGAAGAAAGGCTTCATAGTTGCCTTTATATATGGAGAAGTTCTTATGTGGGCTAAAGGAGAAACCTTAAAAGAATCAATCATCATTGGAAAAGAAGAAGTTGGCTTTTATAAGATAAAGGATCCCTCAGAAGCTACCATGACCCATGCCATTGAGAATTCATGTGAAATTTGGCATAGAATATTATCTCGCATTAACTACAAGGCGCTACCATACATATGCAAAGTGGTCACAGGTTTACAAGAACTCAAGGTTGACCATGAAGGCATATGCAATGGATGTGCATAGGGGAAGAACATCAAGAACCCTTTTCCGAAGAGAGACAACAAAGTAGAAGGAGTCCTAGAACTCATTCATTCATATGTGTGTGGCCCAATTCCATCATCCTCCATTATTGGGTATGTATATTATGTATCATTTATTGATGATTATTCTCGTAAGACTTGGTTGTATCTCTTGAAATCTAAAGATGAAGTGTTCAACAAATTCAAGGAATTCAAAGACTTGATAGAGAATCTTTCTGAAATAAAGATCAAGATACTCAAGTCAGATAATGGAGGAGAATACACCTCAAAAGAGTTCGTGAACTTCTGTAAATATGTTGGGATCAAGAGGAAACTCACCACTCCCTATAATCCTCAACAAAATGGTGTGTCTGAGAGAAAGAATAGATCGATAATGGAAGTCATGAAGACCATGATCCACGATCAAGATCTTTCTATGTTCTTATGGGCAGAAGAAGCAATGACAACCATATATGTGAAAAACTGATTATTCCATAGTGCACTTGGGTTCAATACTCCAGAAGATATGTTCACCGGAAAGAAGCCATAGGTAAGCCATCTCAAAATATTTGGCTGCCCAATATTTATACATATACCGAAAGAGAAAAGAAACAAGCTGGAACCCTCAAGAAAGAAGGGAATATTTGTGGGATACTATGAGGTCTCCAAGGCCTTCAGGATCTATATACCATGTCACTACCACATTGATATCAACAAGGGTGCGACCTATGATGAAGATGCAGTGCTCAAGAAATCGATAAAATGAAAACTTGAGGAGGTATATGAAGAAGAACCCGTAATCTCCAGAGTTCAAGAATCAGTGAGGGAGGTTCCCAGAGCTATTGAACTAGTGAGGGAAGTCATAACTTCCCCTAATGAGGAAATTATAGAAGATCATGATGTAGCAGAGTTTGAAGAACCTCCTCAGATGATGATCCTCCATAAAACAAAGCTATCTTGGGCTAGAGAGCTTATTCAAGATGGAGAGAAGTATGGTGTTCCTAAAGGAACCACGAGACATGTGAAGAGACCTAAGACATTATCCAGTTATATGGATTTGATGTGTGATATCCTAGAAAATGAGGCTACCTTCTTTGAAGAGGCCATTTAGAAGAAAGAATGGGAAGATGCCATGATAGAAGAATACCAATCCATAATAAATAACGATGAATGGGAAATAGTTCCCGGACCAAATAGAAAGGATGTGGTATCATCCAAATGGATCTTCAAAATAAAACATGCTGTTGATGGAAGTATTGAGAAGTATAAACAAAGATTTGTAGCTCGTAGATTTTCTCAAAAAGAAGGCATTGACTATGAAGAGACATTTGCTCCTATAGCCAGATACACTTTGATTAGAACCATCATAGCCCTTGTAGTTAATATGAAGTGGAGGTTACACCAGATGGATGTAAAGACAAATTTCCTACATGGTTTCATCGAAGAGGAAGTGTATATAGAGAAACCTCAAGGATTTGAAGTTGAAGACAGGAAGTCTCATGTCTCCAAGTTGAAGAAAGACTTGTACGGATCGAAGCAAGCTCATAGAGCTTGGTATGGCCAGATAGACAACTTTCTGACGATCTTGGGATTTGTTACACATCAAAAATACTCACTTTGATAGTGTCGCAAGTGTCATCATTACAAGTGTCGTAAGTGTCGCATTTTGCTCACAAGTGTCGCAAGTGTCAGGAAAAGTATATTGCTATGATGCCTATGTCATGCCTATAATGACATAAAGAGGACACTTGACACATGTCAAACACTTGATTTGGAAGAGGAGGAATGGTTAAATCAGCTTATGAACCTCTTACCATCTGAAAGAACCCAAAAAAATGAGTTTTTGGAGGAGAGCGCTCCCCTATACCTCTCTCAGGACTGTTGGAGCTCCCCTATACACTATACGGGAGCATTATAACACTACCTCTACCCTTTTGTAGGAGAGCTACTAATTTTGGGAGTGTTGGCACCCCTCTAAACCTTTCTAGGGAGTGTTATAATTCTCTGACACTCCTTTTGAGGGAGCGCTACCTATTCTGGGCAGCAGTTGGTTTGTTGAGAAGAATGGGGGAAGGATCTTTTCAATCTTGGAAGGTAGTTGGATTTGAATCCCTACTCCAGCCATGATCTTAAGGGAGATCCCTAACTCAAGGAGGAAAATCCTCAACTCACCCCAATGATATCTCAAGTGGTTTAGCCTCTCCAAGGCTATATAAGCAAGCTTTCTCATGGTGAAAGGGGACCTGGATGGAGAATCATACCAAACTTATGATCTCATAAGTGATATTTGGAGAAGGATGAGAATCATGAAACTTATGATCTCATAGGAAACACACAGTGAAGTGGAGGCTAATCAGTGAAGCTATTGTCATTCCGATCGTGGAGCTTTTGAGCAAGGGTTAGACAAGGAGAACTTGATGAAACTGCTGCATTCCATCTACGGTTGTAAGTAATGTCTCATTCTCATTAATATAATTCGCTTGGCCTATTTCTTTCTAATTTTTGTTTGACATTACATGAATTTGTATCTAAGTAGATAGGTCTCCTTTGAACTAATCTCGATAGAATAGAAAGTGGTTGTACTTTGTTTGTCTATAGGGCTTATCGAGGAGCTCAAGATTGGAGTTCAACTCGGAGCGTGCAGGGACAAACACCGGTGAAAGGTATGTCTTTCCTCCTTCCTCTTCATGCATTAGTGTGTGTAGACCTGAAGTCAGTGACCATGATAAGCACTTTCTGTCTTAGAGTTAAGAGTCTAGCTCTTTGAGGAGATCTACTTGTCCGCAAGAAGATTTTCCTTAAACAGAAATTGGCGACTCTACTGGGGAATCAAATCGAAACTTTTGGTTTTGATTTTTCCTCATAGAACTTGTCTTACCCTTTGATTGTTTTCAGTCCTTGTTCACCGCATTTGTTTTTTTTGGTATGTTGATTGACTCTTTACCCCATCACATTCAGCTTGACTATCAAAATTTGATTGAAATTTTGGGTTTTTGGACATTTTTATGAGTTTTTTAAGCTTGGCGCCCCTGTTCCCATGTTAGCAGAGCACCAACACTCCCTAAAGGTGCTAGACAGAGATTTAAAACTCCCTGGTGTCCCTTACACCAGAGTGCCAACCCCTTTTTGCAGAAAATCCCTTCAAAAAATTATCTTTGCTGAGGTCCAGACCCCATTTTTTCACTTGCTAAGCTTCTTGATGCTTCATTACATATTCCTAATAACATTTGACCCTCTTCCTTCTGAGAAATAAGCACTTTTATATATAGAGTTGGTGGCTTTCTTCATTATTTTTTTGAGTTTTTACTGTTGAGAGCTTGAAATCAATTCACTGCTTTCTTCTCTCCTATCCGACTGAGCAGGAACTCTGGTGAAGGGCATCAGAAATCTGTGAATCATCTTGTTTGGTTCTTTGATTCCATTGTTCTTCAACATCTCTCTTTTGTGTGGATTGTTTGATTTTTCTTTGTTATCTTTTGTCTTTTGTTTGCTTCTTGTTTCAATCATAGCAAGAGGGTATGTGTCATGTGTGTGAAATCTGATCATACTTGTCCGAATCTCCTTGATCTAAAAGGGTAGTTAGCAAGAGAAGTTTTTTGAATTAATAATCATTCGAATACAAATGACAAAGACACATATTAGTGATTGGTTTTCATATTAGAAGTTGTTTTTGAAAATATTTTAGCATTGCATTGGATTCGATTGAGAACCAATTTATTGAGGACATTTCATATTAGTGTTTGAAAGTGAAAATGACTCTTTCTCTTTCCCTTAAAATAGGCGTTCATTGAAAAGAAACAATTTATTATCGTCTTTCATGCATATTTTTGGGAATTGATTCCTCATTCCATCAGTTTCACTTTTGTGCACCCTTTGAGTAAAGAGCAACTGTAAAACAAACGCTAATTAAAAACTATCTAGAACATTTTTGTTTTTAGGATCTTCCGCCAACAGTAGACTAGGGTTAGCACTTTGGATTAGGCTATGAGTACAACTCTCCAAAGTTTTCAAAACAAACATTAGCATCATGAGCTAGGGAGAGTCAAATCCAATTGTCGTATTGGTTTTCTGGGATCCCCCTCTCACATAGGGGTTACGCACGAGGTCGCATTCGGGTGAATTACGGAGATTATCCCTCCGTGGTTCAACTATTTGTAGTGGTCGGATCGTATGTTGGGGGTCACTTGGAGGTATACCCACGATTATGTGTGGGAGCCTCTCGGGTTGATTTCGGACTAGTTATCCTGCTCATATGTTTTGGATCGGACTGTCGACTGTACCTGCCCAAAGACTCACTGCGAATTGGTGTCTTTAGTTGCCATAATCTTTAGGTACTTACAAAAGGTGATGGTGAAGGGAAGTATCACTGTACCTGGAACAGACATTGGTCAAATTCACTCAGGCTCCTTGGAGGGTAAATCCACAATTACTGCGTGGAAGCTTGCACCAAGGTGAAAGTCTGTTAAGCAGGTTGCCATCGTAACTGTTCCACCATATCCTAGCCC
>JASDQU010503620.1:27943-40657 GCA_032191745.1 Picea mariana
CTTGACAGTTGTGACATAAAGCTATTCTAGTATCTTTCTTCCAACCTGATGGTTGTGACGTAAAGCAAGGCAATGCGACGAGACTAGTACTATGCTTCCATCTTGAGAAGCTGTGAAGTAAAACTAGTTTAGTATCTTGCTTCCAACCTAATGGTTGTGACATAAAGAAAGACATTGAGATGAGACTAGTACTCTGCTTCCATCTTGAGAAGATATGACGTAAAGCCAATCTAGTATCTTGCTTCCAGCTTGAGTGTTGTGACGTAAAGAAAGACGTTGAGATGAGACTAGTACTGTGATTCCAGCTTGAGAAGATGTGACATAACGCCAGTCTAGTATCTTGCTTCTAGCTTGATTGTTGTGACGCAAAGCAAGATGAGTACTAAGCTTCCAACTTAACAACTGTGACATAAATCTAGTCCTGTATTATGATGATCTAGCCTCGTGTTATGATGATGATGATGTATTAGTTTTATACTAATACATATTGATGCAGATGATGATTGCATTCCTTTGAGAATGACGATGCAGCCGATGAAGAAAAATTTCGATGATTTATAGATATGCCAGTCAGTTTTCCAAGATGATATTGATGATGATGTCCTCCTGATGTTGTTGATGATAAAGGCCTCTCTCTCATCTGATGTTGTTTTAGAATACCCTTCTTGTTAAGGGGGAGTGTTGAAATAATGTAACGACAAAGTGTATTATTATTATTATTTGATATATTATTCATTGGATCAATCCCCATTGTGGATTGATCATGTCAGGTATTATAAAAGGACCAAATCCCCTTTTGTGGATTGGTCATAATATAATTGTAATAGGAAAAAGAAGAAGTCGGCCCCAAAATATATCAAAGAGGCCCTAGAATATAATAAATGTGGTTATAACCACCCAGGAGAAGAAGTCAGCCCTGCGAATGAAAGGACACTCCCACACATGCCAGTCTTGTATAAATAAGGAGGACAGAACCTCACTTAGACACACACTCACTTGTTCATTGAGAGACAAGTTTTGGAGTTGTAGTTGGAGAAGAGAGAGAGAGAGAGAGAGAGAGAGAGAGAGAGAGAGAGAGAGAGAGAGAGAGAGAGAGGTGCATATTAGGGAGAGGACATTTTGTACTTGTTTGTGTTATCTCTTGGCATTGTATTGGCTATCTATATTAAGGAAGTTTTGCTAGGTTTTCTTCCCCTAGAGGGTTTCCCAGAATAAATGTTGTGTCTCTTGTGATTGTGTATTTCTTAGTGATCTTGTTTTATGTTGTTGTTATCTATTGAAATACAAAGAACTATAATAATGGATTAAACATTAACAAAAGAAACCCTTAAAAGAAGTTTAGAATGAGAAGTCATCTCGAATATAAGAAAACAAATTAATTTAATGTGAAATAACATTATTTTGATATAAATTCGGCCCCAGTTAAGGATCAGGTCCACACAGGAAGAATTCAACACACTAAAATAAATAGGAGGTGCCTATGCTTCATTTGTAACCACAAGAACTCATCCTCTTCTCAAGAAGGTTCGTTATTGCATCCAGGAAGATGAAATTGTAGCAAGGAGACATTATTTTCTTGGTTTTGGGCCTTTGGGCTAGGGTTTCTTCATTGTGACATTGTACTTGTGGTTCATGGTTGGATATTATTCTAGAGGAAGTGTTGTTGGGTTTTTCCCCCATTGTGGGTTTTCCCAGGGTAATTTTTGTATGTTTTTGTGCATGGCGTGACTTTAGTGATATTCGCACATTTTTATGTGTATAATTATAATGTAACATATAATTATCTAGATCTAGAAACAAATATAAAAATCAACATTGTACTAGAGTGGTACTGAAGATCTTCCATAGCACAAAGACTGGGAAACTGCAGACATTTGAAATTCAGGTATTGCATCAACACTGCAGTAGCTACTACATATTTTAATCTTTGGAAGGTTTTTTGGGGGACTTTTTGGTCCATTATGCCACTAATACTTGCACATAACAACTCACCTTTGTAAAACAAACCTCCTGGTGCTATCATATTGAAGTTTGGACAAGGTTGAAATTTTAGGGTTTGGAGGCTTGACCCTATTCAAGATGAAGATCAGATTCAGAGTATAAGATAGATTGGAATGTGCCACCAACTTTCTAGCATGGAAGGCTAAGATACTTCTTATCTTAAAAGAAAATGATCTTATAGAATACATAAACGAGTACATTCCTGAACCAGAAGAAAATGAAGAGAAGGTCAATCATAGGAAGAATGTAGTAATGACCAAAAGAATCCTAGTAGACTTTGTTAGAGAGAATCTTATTCCACACATTACAGAACTAAAGATTGCCAAGGAAATGTACAAATCCTTGTTAAAATTTATTGAAAGCAATAACATCAACAAAAAGTTATCTTTGAGAAATCATCTATGATGCATCAAGATGTTAAAGTTAGATTCAATCAACACATATTTAACAAGGGTCTCTAATATAATATATCAACTTAAAGTTATTGGAGATGAAGTTCTAGATGAAGAAATTTTCACTATACTGTTGGAGATATTACACACTCACCTATAATTATTTTCCTAAGTTTTATCATCCAATGTTGGGAACTCTTCCTTATATGAGAGTATTCTCTCTAGAGAATATTTCCATACAAAATAGGATTTTCCTCTTTAGTTTAGTTTCAGTTACACTCAGTTACACTTACTTCGACTAGTGGAAGTCGTGACTTAGTTAACTGATGATTGCATGGATCAATTAACTAGAATTAGGTGGAATTTCACTCCAATGTATGTCAGTGAGTGTCTAGAACTCTCTAGATCACTACTATGGTTCATTAGTTACTCATGTAGCCTATATCTATTGTAAATTATTCACTATTTCAGTGTGGAATACGGCTAATGAGAATTCTTCCATTCTTTCTCTCCTGCCTCTCTTTTCTTCTATTTTCTCTGCAACTGTGTATGTCAATTCCCATATAGATCTATTCTGTGCAGGTTCAACACATTTACATGGTAGAAGAGCTAATAGATTTCTATGAAAAAGACACACTAGACTCTTTTTGTAGGTATTAAAGATGAAGAACGCAAAAAATATGGATTATTCGTCAACAATACTTCTCACGCCTCATAAATATTTGGAATGGAAGCAAAAAATTCTACTTCAGCTCAGATGCAGAGGCCTATACCAAATAACTATGGCATTGGAAGTGTTAGCACTAGGAATCACCTTCATATTGCATGGAAGGCAAGCCCAGTACCCATCAGGCTATATGTGAATGTAAAAGAGTTTTGAGGGGTCAAATGGATAAGACTCAATATGATAATTTTCCAAATCAGAAATCAGGGCTAGCATGCAAAAGAAATCAAGGTCTTGGAAAAATTTAATCAGTAAGTGGGAGTAAGTATGAACAGAGGGAAGACTTCAGTGAAAGGAATGTAGAGGTTGATGTAAACATCAGGTCTATAGAAAACCTACGGAAGAAAGACTCTTAACACAAGATCTTCTTGAGTTCAGAACTTAAAAACACTAAAGAAACATCATGATAATATAATAATCAAACATACATCATAATATCACCACAACCATTCATGCAAATCATTCAAATCATGAACACTTTAGCATCAGAAGGAAATAAGATGGAAAGAGAAGTTGATTTCTATTAACCAAGATGTCTCAAATCAAGTACATAACCAGTTCACAGTAACTTCATCAAAATATTACAGTATAATGGAGCCTTGCTCAACCATTCGAACCTACTAAAGAATTTCATCTATCTATTTATAACAAAAAGGGAGGCAACAGATGGAGGTGCGAGATGGCCTTCTTCCCATGAAAATATCTAAGAATTTATTCCATATAACAACTTGACTAACAACCTATGCTATAAAATTGGAAAGTGTTGATGATTGATCCAACCAATCTTTGAACTAACTTGATCTCCCTTTGGCACACAACTCCTTGTTCGCCATGTGTCCTTCAGGGGAATGTGGTTGTCATCATACTGCCAACTGTTGTCTCTACATTCTCTCCATCCTTAGCTATCCCAAAAGATGTTAGCTCGACCCTCCTAGATTCCTGGTATCTATTGGTAGCATCTTTGGGTAGCACTCTAAGTAGCGCACTTTGTAGTGCCTTCACCAAATTTCATGAGATTCTATAGCACAACCTCAAAAATAGAAAATTAGAAAAGGTAGCACCAAAACTTTGTATCCTCTGTGAAAACTTTAGTCTCTGCGAGAATTTTGGTAGCGAATTTCGGTAGCACCACTCTGGTGTATCTCTGTGTAGGATTTCGTCTCTGCCAGAAATTTGGTAGCGAATTTTGGTAGCGCCACTATGTATCATGTCAAACCTCAGGTAGCACCATCATAATTCACATCACCTTCACTTGAACATATGCATAATGGGTAGAAACCTTGGGTATAGAAACTTCATTAGTCTTAGACGTTTTGGTAGCATTGTGGGTAGCAAAATGGTGTAATATCAAAAATAGACTATTCTGTAGCACCATAGCACTACAAAATGTCTGCACTATTACTGCCGAACGGATTAATTCTTTGTAAAAAAACCAAAACTCTGAACAGTAAGCACTATAATCCTGTATAGCTGGTAGAGGTGGTGTTTCATCAATAGTTTATCCTCACAAAAAGGGACCATCTTAAAAAATGGAGCTCACCTTTCACCAACTACTTCATTAACCTAACACTTAACCTGACACTCTTTCTTGGAGAAGGAGGATCCTCCTTTGGAACAACATGCTTCTTCCTTTTACCAGTGACATGATTCTTCGATGGAGCTATGCTCTCCTTGGCTATTGGTGTCTCCTTTTCAATAGTAGCTTCAACCAATACCTGCAAGTTCCTTTGAGCCACTTCATCTTGAAAATGTTGCAACTCTACTTTGAGCTTTCTATTGTGAGACTTAAAGCCTATGTTCTTCCTATAAATGTTTTTGAGTTTCCTATGGAGAGNGGCCTTTCTTGCTACAAACCTTGCTAAGCGAAGAGTGTGACTATAGCCATCCATGAATTCTTTCATCTTAACCTTGTCAGACATGGATTCTTCTTTCAGATGAGCCACCTCCTTCCTAGTATCCCTAAGTTTCTTGATTAATCTTCTGAATTTCTAGCTGCCAGGTGGAGTAGTGATGTGAACGGTCTCAACATGATTTTTCATGGTTTTCTCTTCCTGCATGACAAGAATTACCTTGTCTATCTCATCAGGCTTCTCGATGCCTTTTCCTTTAACTTTCTTCTTTTGTACAGGGATTTCTTATTTCTTCTACACAAGATTTCCAATGCCTTGGCTCTTATATTTCTTTTTGTGTAGGATAGAGACTTTAGGTAGGGACTATTCTTCAACATCCTCTTTAGAAGCTGATGCTCTTTTGAAAGGCTTTCTGACCTTGATCATGGCTATTGAAGGAGATGAGGAGAAGTGTAGCTTCTTCCCTTTCTTTGTTGTAGATTTAGTAGAAGAAGGGGATTCTTCTAACGTTGGTGGAGGAGTGGGTGAAATATCTCGCTGTGGAAAAAGACAAGATTCCTCCTCAATTACTATGACCTCCTTGATGACCTCTTGATCTTGAACATGAACTCTACCCTTTCTCTTCTTTCTAGTACCTGCATTAGCAGCAGTGGTGGATGGTAAAGGGCTTGATATCTGTGATTGAGGAGTAACTGCTATATCAAACTTGAAAAGATAAGAAATAAAAAAATGTTCCCATGAGCTGTCTTTCTTACCCAGTTCTTCAGAAACCAGCATTCTAATTAATCTAGAGTGAAAGATGCTTGTATCCACAGCCTTATACTTGGATTGAATCCTGTCTGACATCTTGCCTATGCTCCTTAACAAATAGTAGGGAATATTCATTTCAATTTTAACAGTAAAATGAAGTAGAAGCATTATATGGTATTGGTATAATGTATTGAACCTCCCTTCACACATAAAGTACCTCTAAATGATCCTCAATATCTTGTCAAACTTCTCAATCAGATGATTCCTTGGCACAACTTTAGACAAATTACTAGCTTGATGTTCAGGCTTAAGGAAATCCTTGGCATAGGTTGCATTCAAAGCCATAGCTTTAATCCATTTCTCACATGTGATAGGGATTCCTGTAGCAGCTGAAATAGAGGCCTCAGTCACCCCAATTCTAGATCCCCTACCTTGGTTTTCAGGCCATCAAAATGTAAGGCAAACTTCCTTGTCACCTCAAGATGACCTCTTTGCATATTTTGGCAGAAAGAGAGGCATCCCACTCTTTGAAAAACTTCTATGGCCATGGGATCTACCTCAAATATATGCATGTCAACATTATCGGTTCTGACCACCTTACCTCCCTTGTGTGACTTCTTCATCTGAGGAGTCTCCATAGTTTAGGATAAGAGCTTCTTATGGATATGGAGTGGTGATAACTAGGAGGACCTAAATTCAAGGTTCAAGTGGACATAACTTCCCTTAAACCAGACTAGTTGCTAGATAACTAAACTGGCTATTGAAATCCCACCCTCAGATGTGTGCAGCTATGAAAACATAGAAAATGAGAGTATACTCTGCAATTGGCTTTTGAAACTGGGTAGAAACAACCCGATTTAAGTGTCATAGGAAGCAGGGGAACATAGTTGCTGAGTAGTGCCTCTAAGTAGTGCACCTCACATGCAGAGGATAGAACTTGCTTGGATGTTGTGAGATTAGTGGCAATGGTGGGTGGATGTATCAAACATCGATATGCGGGTAATGAGATTTACAGGTTTGAAAGGAAGGAATAAAATGATAGGGTGGCATGAGGAAATATCTCCTCCAGCTATACAGGCCCAATAACCAAAATTCTGAGCACTATCTTTCCTTGAAATTTATGTGTAGAGGAGGAAAACATAGAATACCTGTGGAATAAAAGGCAGTTTGAAGCCCCAACAAGATTTTAGGAAGAAGTCGCGATCATCTAGGCCTCTGAATCTACCTCAACATCAGGTCTGGTAGCGCTACTGTTGCTGACTAGTCATAACTGGGAGTTTGCGTAGCGCAGTAATATTGAGCTTTTCAAAAATCACAAACCATTATCAGAGATTGTAAATATGATATCTTGAAAGCATCTTTTAACCAACTCTTGGTGCTTAAAAAAAGGAAGAGATGACATCGGTGTTGTAACCATAAATCATGGTGGAATATGATGAATGCGAAATGTGCTACAGAAAATCCTAATGAGTTGGCAGCACTTCATTTCAAAAAATGATTGGACATGTAAGAAAAGGACAACAAGGCACGGATACGAGGGAATGAGTGAGGAAAATAGCTTTTCAAATCAATCTATTCGTGGAGTGAATAGATCCTAGTTACAAGTCATGAGGGGGATCAAAGATAAATCATGAACAAAATGGTCCTAAGTCCAAATTTGAATGAGGATCAAAGCACAAGTCATGACTCAATACTTTATTTATCAAGGGGGTACTATCAAACACACTTTTAAAAGGGTCGAATTAAAAAAAATAAAATCTAAGGCTTAGGAAAAGATAAAACTAAAGGATAAAAACCCCAGGCAACCTAGTGTGATAACATTGGCTCCACAGGAGATGGCATGCCCCCTGCGGGCTGCCAAGAATAAGTAGATTCAGTGCCTTATCCTAGGGCTATGGGGTCAGTTATTGAAACAAAAATAAAATAAATACAATATTTACAATGGCATGCAAATCCACTCAAGGCTCAAGTAAAGTACTTTTTTCAGAAAATGCCCATTTACAGGGCCACCAAAAAATTATTCATCCTCCATATTCTCTAACTTGAAAGTGTTATTAGAGAATACCTCGAAAATTTTGAAGGCACCGTTCCATAAAGCTTCAAATTTACCATTCTTGCATTTATCTTGCTTCGGTGCATCCCACTTGAGCACTAGATTTCCTAGTTGAAAATCCTCTTTGTTCACTTTCTTATCAAACGCCTGTTTGATCTTCAGCTGATGATCGTGTGCTTTATCCATAAGTTTCTCCCAAGTTTGTTGCACTTCAACTAGTTGTTGAATCCTTCTAATCATATGATCTGGATCCCGTTGGTAATCTTGGAAGAATTTTTCCACAGGCAAGGCAAGATGAGAAGGAAAAATGGCCTCAACTCCATACACCAGCTGGAAAGGAGAAAGGCCTAGGGACCTCTTTGTTGTCACTCTGTCAGCCCACAAAGAAAACTTGAGTTTTGAGTCCCATGCCTTTTTGTTTTCCTCTAACAGCTTTTTAATGATCTTTATCAGGATTTTGTTAGAGGAATCTGCAATACCATTCCCTTGGGGTTAGTAAGGGTAGAGTGAACAAATGTGATCCCAAACTATTCACATAACTGAATTAGTGGTTCAGCCTTAAAAGATGTAGCATTATCAATGACAATTCTGTTCGGACACCCAAACCTTGCCATAATGTCCTCAAGGAAACCAATGATCACTTTGTGGGAAGCATTCCTTGTAGGGATAGCCTCTATCCAGTTAGTAAAGTAATCTGTAGTAGTCATAATCCATCTATGTTGACCACTGGAAGCAGGATGAATTTCCCTGATAAAATCTAGGCCCCACTGTTGAAAGGGTCCCGAAGATGCCACATGATTTAATGGCAAAGACTTGAGCTGCTGCTTTCCAGAGAATTTCTGACATTTAACACAGGCTCTGATCTTAGCACAAACACTAGTGAACAGACTAGGCCATAAGTACCCAGCCCTGAGAATATTGTATGTCGTGGTTCTCCAATAATGATTCCCCCCACATAAATTGTCATGAAAATCAAACATAATCTTTTGGGCTTCTTGTGGGTCTAGGCACCTCAAAAGAACTCCCAATGGGTCTTTGCAATAAAAGACTTGATCAACAAGGCAATATTTAATTGATTTGAGTTTTAAGGCTCTAACCTTGTTCTTTTCCATATCGTCTGGAGGCTATAATTTCTGTAGAAAAAATATAATGTCTTTGTACCAGCTAGAATCTACCAATGTAGGGGTGACTTGAGAACCGTTGTCAGTCAATTCAGCCTACTGATTTTTTGAACATGAGTTGATGAAATTTACCCCCAAGGATGAGCAATTTGATTCATCCCATAACTTGGATAAACCTTGGCCTTTAACCAATTTCGTTGGCTTAGTATCAAGATCAAATTCAAGGATTTTAGCAATCCAATTGCTCCTTTTTTTGTCTATATCTGGCTGAATAAGAATCTCCTTTAGAGAAGTTGATGGGACATAAGCAATGACTCTTGAATGCAGCACATAAACTCTAAAAGAATTGAGAGCTTTAACTAATGCATAGTCTTTCTTATCCATGATGTGACATTTTATATCATCATCTCTCAATGCCTAAAAAAAGAAATGGGTTGCTCTAAGCCTTCAATGTTCTTCTGCAATAAAACAACTGCTACTGTATCAAATGAAGCAAAATAAAAAATAAGAAAATCCTTGGAGTAGTTTGGGATGATAAGGATCGGGGATTCAGCCAAGTATTTCTTTATCTAATCAAAAGAATTACGGGACTCTACATTTCATTTGATTTCATTACCTTTCCTCAACATGGCTATGATATACTTGACCAACTCAGCAAAATTTGACACAAACCTTCTCAAAAAAATATTTTTTCCCAAAACAGATTGAACCTCCTTTTTGAATATATGAAGTGGAAATGTTTGGATAGCTTCAACTCTATTGGAATTAATACTTACCCCTTCATCTGACACAATATGACCCAATAATGTTCCCTCCTTCATGGAAAGCAATGATTTTTTTGGATTCAAAGAGAGACCAAATTTTTTGCATTTCAAGAAGACCTTTTTTAGATGATCATAGTGTTCTTTATCATATTTAGAAAACATTGTTAGGTCATCTAAATAGATAACAACAAACTTTTCCTTCTCTCCAATAAATGTTATGTCCATAGCTCACTGAAAGGTCTCCCCTGCGTTCATCAAACCAAAGGGCATCTTGGCATACATAAACATACCCCAAGGAGTGGTGAAGGCAATCTTCTCTCTATCTTTTGGTAAAACATAAATCTGATTATAACTAGAAAAACCATCAATCATGGACATCTTGGCCGCACCTGTCACCCTTTGTAATATGTGCTCCATCTTGGGAAAAGGGTAATTATCCTTTTTAGAACTTTTGTTCAGATTCCAGAAATCAACACAAAGTCTGATTTCTCCATTCTTTTTTCTCACCAGGACCAAGTTGGCCACCCATTCAGAATACCTCAAAGGAATAATAATTTTAGCATCTAAAAGCATTTTTACTTCCTTTTCCATGACAGGCAACAACATAGGATTGATTTGTCTCAACTTTTGCCTCAAGGGTTTGGTGTCTTCCTTTAATGGGATCTTGTGCTCTATAATGTTGGTGTCATAAGTTCTGAGATCTTCGTAAGTTCAAGCGTATACATCAACAAATTCCTTTAACAACTCAATATATTCTGCCCTCTGTTCTCTTGATAGGCTGCTTGATAGCTTGACATATTTTGGATCCTTTTTTGTGCCCAAATTGAACTTAGTTATGTCAACATCATCACTGGACACTTTACCTTCACTGCCACATCATTTCCGCCAAATAATCTTTCCAAAGGAACAAGCCCTTTTGGAATATGGTTTCTAGGTAGCTGCACAATATGATGATTAGCAATTTTACTAAGGAAAACATCAGCATGAGGATTAATTTTAGAATCATGATCCCGATCAATGTGTAATGCAGAAAAATCATCAACAGTCTCAAGGAATTTTTTAAGTTCTAGATCATCTTCGAACACCTTCCAATATTTTACATTGTTCAGTATAGAAGGCCTATACTTGACTTCTACATCATACTTGAGTTTAGGTGGTAAGGGGATTATGAAATTGCTTGTTGATACATCTAAAGAATCAACCATGGTATTCTCTTCTCTAGGAATAAATGAAATGTTAAAAGCTGAGAAGAAACTGTCCACCAAGTCCCACACTTCATTCCTGTTATCACCGAAATTTCATCCACAAATGGTTACAAGAATTGAGCATCGTCAGACAATTATGAGGTCACTCATGGACCAAAATTATCACAAAATCATTTCCAAAAGGTCCAAAACTGTACAACCAGTGATAACATTAAAGTGCGTTATAACTACACAGGGCATGCACGCACATGCGCAAACCAAAAATGCAAGAAAATCTCACATGCGCCCGATGCGCGACTGTGGTCACTAAAAGCTATGCACATGTGAGAATGACGCATTTATGAAATTGGTCATCCTCCCACCCACTTTTGGTTCATCTTCCAAGTTGATTTGACACCCAAATCTGGACTGGATCCGACTGGGTGGCTGGTCAAAGACCTAAAAATGCCCTAACTAGCCTCTTTTCACACTACAATCTGGTTGAACAATACCTCAAAGAGATACTATAAAACAAGGCCATGGGTGCACTTCATTTTCAAGGAATTCAATAGAAACATTATGCTGCTACTATTGTCTTGAGGAATCCCGTATTCTTATCAAGAGTATACTAGCACCATTACATTGGGCAATCCATCTCACCTCTTGAGTGGATTAGATTGGAATTCTTTCACCATTTTGATTCAAAGTTGTAAGAATAGCTTATTTGTGGGGGTCCAAGAGCCCTCCCTTGGAGGAAGAAGGGACTCATAGTCCTATTTCTTCTTGGTGTTTTCTTTCACTAATATAAACCTTGCAATTGGTGACATGAGTCTTATTGTCTTTTTCTCTTATGTCCTTATGCTCAAATAGTTTAGTTTTTCTTTTATTTCTTAGTTTAATTCTTAGTTGTTCTTTTATATTTCTTTCTCTAACCCTTTTCATTTACAGCTATCCTGCTTAGAAAACCCAACTAAGCTTGTAAGCACCTTTGTTTTTCTCATCTAGGTGGCAAAATAGGTGCAACATATTGGCGACTCCACTGGGGACAGGTATTAATTTCCTACCCCATTTGGGTTTTTATAGCTCTTCTTTTGGTTTATTTAACCTGCAGGTGCATTAACTGGCCAAGATGACCTGCAAAACATCCAATTCCAAGTTGAATTGAGAGAATTCCATCCGAAATTTTCTTCACGACCATGTGTTTGTTGTGTGCGGGTTTATTGGCCCACAATCGTGCATCATGCGCATGTGCGCCAAAATCACAGTGTTGTTCTGCGCACCTGCGTTGAAAAGCTCATTTCGGTCTGCGCACAGACACTCAGTGCACCTCTGTATACACTAATACCCATGCACCTGTGTCGAAAAATACACATTGTAAGGTTTTTTGTGATTTGGGGAATGCCCCTAGCCTTATTAAAAGTGATTTCATGCATGTTGTAAGCTGCACCACACTTAGTTCACTCTTCATATAAAGGGATTAGTCAAAACACATAGGCACTTAGGGGGTTTAAAATCATTACTTCCTCTTTTGCTTTCATTTTTCCACATGGATGGCTTGCTTTGACTAGAAATATAAGTTGGAATAATTTGTAATCACATAAAACTTGCATTGGGACTAGAAGTTGGATAGCAATCGCTTAGTATGCTCTTCTCTCATGCTTCCAAGTGACCTTGAGAATCAGAAAAAGATTGTAGGATAATTTCATCTCCCTTAAAAAGACTAAAACCTTTAGGAGAGGACAACAGCCCCTCTCAGGACTCCTCTTAGTTTATTTTTCAAACACATATTAAGATTGTAACGGACCCATACATGCCCACATGCTACAAAAATAGGATAGTGTTGAAATTTACTTTCTTAGATTAAATCACTAGGGA
>JASDQU010503621.1:748-33087 GCA_032191745.1 Picea mariana
CGCATTACATAGATTCCATAATATTTGTAGGATTTTTTAGGAAAATATCATGTTTAATGTCTTCTTTTAATCCACTCATGTAAGCTTCCAAAACAATTTCATCACTTATGTCATCCACCCTTGTGGCCAATACTTGAAATTCTGAATTATATTCTTTAATACCACCTAAGTGCTTGATTCTTGTCAATTGAATGAAGTAGTCATGTTTCTAAAATTTCCCATATTGTGCTTCTAAGTCTCTTGTAAATAAACCCAAAGTATAATTATAAGAAAGAGACTTCATTTTAACTACCCATTGATACCATTGATATGGTTTATTCTCAAAGTTCAAATTTTCTATGTGAATACTTTTCTTATCATCCATATTATTATGTAGTTCAAAATATTTCTCTATTTGGTTCACCTAGGTAAAGACCGTTGTTCCATCAAACTTCCTTAATTCAAACTTGGGAAGGTTCACTTTTTTTGGAGGCCATCCATAAGTAACTCCATTATTGGAGTTAAATCCCCCTAGAAAAATCTTATTTTTGGAAAGTTGTTTAACCTGAACAGTACCTTTATTTTCATGAGTCCCTTTAGACACCTTATCAATTTTAGGGAACCTCCTATTTAAGGCTTCTAAAATCTTATTTTCCATATGTTCCAACTTTCCATTCATATTTTGTTCCATATGTTCCAACTTTCCATCTATGTCCTGTTCCATTTGTTCCATATTTATTTTTGTCTCTTCCTTTTTTTCATCCATATTCTTTTTCATGTCATTCTTATTTTCATCCATCTTTTTTTTTATGTCATTCTTATTTTCATCCATATTCTTTTCCATCTGTTCCCTATTTTCATTTATCTTATTTTCCATTAGTTCCATCTGGTGATAAATCTCTTTTATTTCTTCTTGAGTCATGGTTGATCTCTTTGGAGGTTTACTTGGTGATTTTGGATCTTTCTTTGGATCCATGGAAAATTTTACTGAGTCTGAAGGATAATGGAGTGTTAGGTGATATTATTCTCTGATATATGTGTGGGGTCCAATAACAGTACTTGGCCCAATATCTTAGGGAACTAACTAAGGAGGTTCAATTGTGCCCTTATTAGTACTATACGACTAACCAAGTACTAGACAATGATCTCCCTGAGTGTTGTTCTCAGTGTATTATAACAACAAAATGATTGAATTTCTTATCTAAGGATCATTTCATGTATGCCTAGTGGAATTCCTATATACCCAAATTTATGTGAAGTGAGATTCCATCTATAGATACTATCTAATGCGGTACTATTCAAAAGGGTACCAACAAGTGTTAAGGGTTACAGAGGTTTCCAACTAGGTGAAACGATGGTTTCAAGTAACCACGTGAAACCTTTTGCATTTCTTGTGTGTATTATTCCCCAACTATAGTTTTACCTGTTGAACGACAAATCAAGTGTTATTTCAAGACACAAAAACACGTCTCTAAAAAATTAAAAAAAATGAGCTTGCTAACCACAGAAAAATCTCTCAAAATCACCAGAAAATAACTTGTTCAAAAACCTTAACTTCCATAAGCAATACATCATAAAATATAATGAGTCAAAATATGAAAAAAAAAATCCACGTGTTATTTACTATATCAACTCAGAATTTTGAAAATTTTAGAGTCTGAAACTTCACTGAAAAAAATAGAGCGAAAATGCCAAGATAATGGATTTTAGGATTAGTCACAAACCTTATCTTACATGGACTATATCTACAAAGGTTTAGCAAACTAGGACCTGAAACTTTGACCACATGTACTATGAAATTTTTTCTCAGTCTCTAAACAATTTCACTATCTGAAACCACCCAGAAAAGAAGTTATATTGAAAATACCAAGATGACTCGATTAAAACAGAATTTAGGATGAGTCAAAAACCATATCTTCCATATGCTATATCTCAGAAATTATAATGATCCAGAACCTGCAATTTTTATCACAAATATTTTGATATGTATTCTAAGTAGCCTCAAAATTTTACTATCTGAAGTGTCCCAGAAAAAATTTATAGAGAAAATTCCAAGATGACTTGCTTGAAGAAGAAAAACCCTAGGATCGATGCTCTGATACCAAATGTTATGAACCAATTCCTTGAGAATGATAAAAAATAAATGAAAATAGTCCACTTCAAGGGGGAAACCTCCTTTTACAATATATCAAATTCATAAGACAAGATAATATGATCCTAAGACTAGGAGACAAAGGGTCCAATTATAGGAGACAAAGGGTCCAATTATAATGAAAGGGTGCAATGAAGGGTTCTAGCCTACATACAAATATAACACTAGAAATGTAATAATTCAATATCTAGGGACTAATAATGGGTTTTATACATAACACAAGGCATTTCTATGGCTTAATAGGGTACCATTGTGATTAGTGCAAAAGGAGGAATCCAATGTAAGAGGTTCCAAATAAGGGTGTTAGGGAGGGTGGGTGGCTCCATGGAAAAAAAAGGCTTATAAGTGATGGGCACATATGTGATTAGTGTGAAGAGAGGAATCGAGTGGGATAGGTCCCAAATAAGAGCCCATGTTTTTAACAGTTAAAATTTTGTAGTAATTTTTCAACCTACATGCAAGAGGTAGGGTTGCATTGCAAAATTTCCCCTTTGTTTCTGTTATTCTTTGTTCTAGTAGTAAGGGTTAGGATTTCGAGGGTTCCTACAAACAAGGGTTTTCCTTGTGCTATAGATATATTATATACTAACAAGGTCCAATAGTAGTAATTGGCCTAATATCTCAGGGTTCTAACTAAGGAGGCTTGATCATACCCTTAGTTATACTACCTGATTACCCAAGTACAGGAGAGTAGTCTTCCCGAGTGTTGTTCTCAGTGCCACTATAGCAGTCATGAGGTTGATAGGCTGATCTATAGTTAATTTCAGAAGACCTATGGGACTCCCTATATACCTGAGGGTACGTGGGAGTTAATGGCCATATACAAGTGTTGTCTAATGTGGTACTACTTGAAGGGGTACCAATAGGGGTTGCATAGGTTTCCAACAAGGTGAAACAGTGTGATTCGAGTAACTGGTGAAGTCGTCTATATTTTATACATGTAGTCCTCCCCAGCTTCATTTTTACCCCATGAACAATATATCATTTTGCTTTAAATATGTTGGCAATACACATCTCTATCCTGGAGAAACAATTGTCTGAAAATTTTGCACAGGAAAGTGCTTTGATACCACTTGTAAGGTACCATATGTATTATGTAGAGAATAAATGGAAGTGTTATAACAATTATCAGCAAAAAGAAAAAAATATAGAGATCGATGACATAATTGATTCCATAAATGATACCTTTATTATATTGATATCCAAGTTCACTTGCCTCTTCGAGGGGGTAACCTCCAGTGGATCAGAGCATAAGTACAAAATTATTCTCAGGAAAAAACTTTTCCATGTTTTCTACTCCTATTTATACTATTTCAATCTTCTACAGAACATTCTAGAGGAAGATCTTTCTAGAAGCGGAACATTCTATTAAGTCTTATTACATTAGATGTGTTCACATTATTACATAGGCCTTATTTACTAATGTTGACATGTATTACATGGAAGGATATATTATTATATCTACTCTAAGGGTTAGGGAGGTTAGGACCCTAACAAGAAATTTTCTCCTACCTGTTGGCAGCAATAATGTAATTTCTATTGTTTATAAGCTACCTACATAGGGTCTCTAAATTTTCATTGCTCTACCTAACCATTATCACTAAATGACACTTGTCACTTGTCGCTTTTTACATATCTTCCTTTCAATTTTTGTTTTCATGACTGTAAGCATGAAAACTCACAATTGAAATTCACACTTTGTTTCGATTTTTGATTAAAAGAAAGCTGTTCATATGGTCTATTATTGAATTGTCGTATTTTTTCTATGAACATGATTGTTCTCCTTGTTTATAACTCTTTGGTTCTAAACGTGCCTTGGTTACATAAGTGAAAGACCTGCATTCATTAATATTCAATTGATATTAATGGAGTTTTGATTCATAAAACTTTTAATTATTCAATTTTTATTTTATGCACTTACCTTTGTAATCAAGCCATGAATGTGCGTACTATGGTTTTCCAAGTGTTCACATCCTCATACATACCCATATGCCAAGGTGTCATATGAAGTATGGCATGCTATTACTACTCTGTATGGTCTCGGGCTTCACGATTTCATTCCCATACATGGTGATTAACGCCTCTACCTACCGTTTGAACTGTCATAGCAATGTTTTGTGGAAACTCGGGGCTATGGCTTTGTGGTTTTTTATCAAACCCTACCTCCAAGTTTTGTGTTGATTCCCTTCTGTTCACCATGGCTCCAGTGGTAAGGATTGAGCCCAATGGCATCCAAACCTTGTTATCGTATGATAACGCCAGAGACAATTTAGAAAGGAACGGTTGGCATCTGTTCATTGAAAATTTTAAGGGTTTCAATCTGAGAGTTGCCCAAGAGTTTGCATTGACCTTCGATAGCTACAGAGCAAAGATAGGTGACATGCAGCTAGAGGTGATTGAAGAATTTTTAATCCAAGCTATGGGTTTACCAGCTGTCGGGAAAAAATGGTTCAAGAACGCAAAAGTTGAATAGGTCCCCTAGACTTTGATGTTCACCTCACGGAAAATTACTAGTTGTGACCGAGGTATGCCTGTCTCATCCTTAAAACCTAGGTGGCATGATCTACTTGCTATTGTGAAACAGATCATTACGTGTGAAGGAAGATTCGAGTTAGTCTTTATGTATCATCTGTGATTTCTTATTAGTTTCATTGACTTCACGTTGAACATGCCCTACTTCCTTCTTAGAAGTCTGTACAGGATGGGAAAACGGTTTAGGAGGCAGAGGTCTGATTTGAGTTTATTCCATCATGGTTTAATTAAGATTATCCTTGTGCATCAGTTGCAATTACACAACGATTGTTGGGATGCTTTTGTTTTACGAAATGGATTTGGCAATAGTGAGTTGGGATAGGTTGATAAGCATGTTATCACAGAAACCCTTGTGAAACCTACCACTCCTCTGCCACCACTCTTGCCCTATGATCCTACCCCTAATATTGAACCCTCGACCTACCCTGATGCTACTCAATCGGACAATCAACCGGATTCGCACCCAAAGAGTTGTGCTAAAACTGTTAAAAAACCCACAGGGAAGAAGCACAAGGCTAGCATTGATGTTAATTATAAGAATAAAAGGGTTGGTCGTTTGATTTCACGATGTGCTCGAAACAAATCCAAACCCTGTGTAGACACAAAAAACACAAATGAGGTAAGTGAAGACTCGGATTCAGAAATTGAAAGGTTCTTGGCCGAAGAGGATCCAATGTCATATGGACTTTGCCCTGACAGACCCTACGATTATGTTAGCAACCTACCTCCATGTTTAAAGGATAATCCTGAATTTTCGGGCATTCGACTCTGTGATAAACCTACATGTCGTGTGGACGATTCTCCAAACGTTAGTGCTATCAGTGCCAATGCACAGTCCCTATAGCCACAGTGTAATGAGTGTCGATCCTGGATCGACAGGTATTATACGGATGTGCATTTGCTACAGTCCCAACTTAAATCTTTAAAAGACCAAGTGGATTTTTTGACAAGCGAGAACAGTAGACTCCAATCTATAACTCTAGAAAAGGACAAACTCCTAAAAACTACAGAATCTGTCATTTTTAAGAATGTAGAGGTAGCGACAGCAATAGTAAACTCCAAGATTGCTTGATATGTTTTAATCCCATGATTCGAGGTATGATCTTTTTCAAGTTTAGCATGATTTTTTCACTCTCAATTTAGGATATACGATTTGTTTGAATAGATTACTTTTTAGTTTGTTTTGTTTGTTGAATAAAATATGATTGTAGTTGTAATTATAACTAGCTACAGAATCGTAAGATTCTATAACCAGTTAGAAAAATTCGAATTGCTTGATTTAACAATTGAAAACGTATCTAAAATCTTCCCATTTTTATTTGTTTTCAGGAACCCATGATTTATAAGGAGATTTGAGGCACTGTTGGGATCTCCCAGCCATACCATCTTTATGTTTTTAGTAAATACATTAGGCTGTTGGTATTTTGATATCAAGTAAAATCAGGGAGGTTGCATCTCCCATATTTTTGGAATAGATTTGATGTTATCAACAGGAAACATTTTGTTCCTGGAACCTATATAAGCATGTTATTTTGTAAACACGAGATCATCACTGCCTAGGGAAAGACTATGGATTTTTCATTTACAGACTTGAATGAAATATAATACTCGTCACAGCTTTAGCTTTTCCGTATTGTGGTTTTATTCAAGTCATGATTATTTCAATTTGTAATTAGATTATGATTGCTTTCACTGTCGTGGTTTACTACAAATTGGTATGAAAAAATTTATATATTATGCATGTTTTATGTTCCAGATTTAATACACAACAATCATTTTGTTCAAACTTGAATTAAGAAATTTATCTTTATCTTTTATTGAACGTTTATACACAAGTTCTCACAGCAGGATTTATCTTAATGTGGTTGCTTGTGAAATTATGAGATTGTTGTGATCATATCTCTTATATGTTCTATCATTTGAATTCCATCATTACTGCTTCACATTTATGAGAAGCAATTGTAGGATCTGCTGCGGGTTTACCTCATCAGACAGGGAGATTGGATGCTACATATTGAACAAATATTGGATGCAGTAACGGGTCAGTTTGTTAGTTTGATTTCATTAGTTTAATGAATACAAAAATTTTCTGCAGTTAAAGCATCTTCTACTATTTGTTATTTCTGTTTTTAATTAGACAGTTTTGATATTCCATTTCTAGACTATAAACAGATTAAATAATAGTTTTACTATTGTTTAAAAAATTAATTTATATTCGATTTTCATGGATTTAGATTATAATTCGTATTGTGTACATATTATATATATTAGAAATAGAATCATTTGTATATATTGAACACATGATAAGTAGAGTCATTTTATAAATATTAGTTAATTAAACTATAAATATACATTAGATGTATATATAGTTTTCAGCAATTGTTATTTATTAAGTTATTGCATTTCCTTTAGTTTTGTTTTTTTCGCTTTCTTTAGGACTTAGATTGGCCAACGGAGCCACTAAACCCATCGAAGTGGATTAATCCAAACGGCTTGGGTTAATTAGACAACCCCGGACTAGATTCACTCCTCCAATTGACAAGTGGTCAATTTCGCCCGTCAACAAATGGCGCTAGAAGGAGGGCCTGAAAACTATTAATGGCACGAGGAGGTCGTAAGACTCCTCCACCACCTACCCATTCACCTATAGTAACTAGAATTCATTCAAACAACAACATTGTCCCTCAAATAGAAAACACATTAAATGATGATCTACGGATCCCAGTTGAACCAGTAACTCCAAATCCTACGGGTGTTGACATACAAGAGATTGTTCGGCAATCTCTCATAAGAACGCACAGTGCCTTAGCCCGTATATGACAACCAAACCGACCTTTGAACCAACCATTAGACTTCTCTGATATCAGAGAACAACTTGGAGGTACTGACCTTACCTTAAACCCTACAGATCCAATCCTCACTCCTGCAGCAGGAGGATCTGGTATACCACCATCACCACCTCCTTCATCTCCTTCTTCTTCTAGAGAAGAATCCTATGACGAAGGCATTTCCTCATCCCAGCCTTCGACACCACCCACACCTATGGCGATCCTGAACAATCCCACCAGTCCCTAGCTTGACCAAGATGCAATGGCCATACCTGGGCCTCAACATCCTTTACCCAAGCACCCCGAGAAATGGCTCCCTAAATTTGACCCGGACTCCAAACAGATCGTTGAAGATCACATCAAAAAGTTAATGTTAGCCATTAGACTCTGTAGTGTTGAGCATGAAGATGTAGTCTGTAGATTGTTTCCCTACACCTTTGAAGTAAATGCCTCTACCTGGTACTTTGCCCAACAGCCCCACACCATCGTGTCATGGGAGAAATTTGAATCTTGTTTCCTTGAGAAGTTCGGAGACGACAAGTCTTTTGAAGTTCTAGTCATGGATATTTCTAGTTTAAGAATGAACCCCAAATAAAAGATTAAAGACTTTAATCAAAGGTTATTGACACTAAAGAACTGAATCCCCACAGATTCGATGCCTGCCGAGAATCTTATTATCACATATTATACGAAAGCCTTACATCCATGTCTATTTGGGTAAAGAGATCCAAGAAAGCCACGTTGTTAGAAGCCTTCGAAGAGGCCATTCAAATCGAGAAAGACATTCTCAGTTTAAAAGACACTACTAGCAACGAGAAAGAGACTAGTTCATCTTCCAAAAAGAAAACCGAAATCCTCCCTAGACCTTCCCAAAACAAAGCTCAACCTGAAAGTTCAGATTTAGAAAACTTACAGAAAGTCGTTCAAAAACTGTCCAACCAAGTTATAGATTTGAAAAGGATGACTGAAGAAGATTCTTCGAGCAAAGGGCCTTACAAACCCCCTTTTAGGAAGCCTTTTCCCACCAACCGACCTAATTCAAATATTGAAGGCCTAAATCTAGAAAGCATGCAATTTTCTATTCAAACCATCCTCGAAGCACACAATAACTTGATTCCTCCTGAGGTTTCTGAGGAAGTAGCCAAACAAGAAACGGTAGAAGAAGATGAATCCTCTCTGAATATTTTTGGACATTTTTCAGATAGCATTTTTCAAGCTAATTTCAAAACATTGCACCCTTACAATACTAGGAGCAAGACAGCAAATAAGCCTTCTTCTGAAATCACTACAACTTTGCCTCCAAAACAATCTAAATCAACTGAGACTAAACAGAATTCAGTAAAACCAAGTTTGGATTATGATTTTGTTGAGGATATAAAAAATATTAGGGCTAACATTTCTGTTTACGAATTATTAAAATTCCCTGTCCTTCTACAAAAAATGTTGCAGAATATTGTAGAGAACAATCTGAATAGTAACAAAGGTATTCAAAACAACCTCAAACTTCCTCAGAAGGCCTTCGCCAAAACTACATCCGAACCTCACAATAAAATATACCTTCCTGTAAATAATGTAACAAATGTAGATAAACCAGTTTCAGAGGCTGCGAGTAAAAAGAAGCAAGCTTCCACTATTAATACTCGCAGAAATGTCCCTCCATTTTTGTTAACTTTTGAAATTTTCAATAGGAACATACATAACTGTATGGAAGATTTAGGTGTGTCATCTAATGTAATGCCTTGGTCTGTTTTTCAAAAGATTAATGCCGAAGTTCAACCATCCAGCTTGAAAATTATCCATCTTGATCAAACTGGTGTTAAAGTGATAAGCGAATTAAGAAATGTGCTTATAAGATTGTCGTCTAATCCTAAAGTTCATCAAGTGATTGATATTATTGTTGTAGATATCCCAGAAGTTTGTGGTCTGTTTTTAATCAGAGACTGGTCAGAACAATTACACGGCTATTTTGCGATGGATTGGTCTCACTTGTGGCTACCCGAGAATGGAAATCCCAACAGAATCAAGGTAAATCGTGAACGTTATCTGAAGTTCACGGTGACTAGTTTAAATGATCCCAATGAACCATTCACTCCTTCTACTGATTCGCCCGAAATATAGGGGATGGATACTTTTTTCGGTAATTTCATGGCCGAAACTTCCACTATCACTAACCCGGAATAGCAGTCTGAAATTTTGAAATATACGCAGCCAACAGCTTCTTCTCAGTGGACACATGCAACCGATGAAAATCAAATATGGTCACTGTACTTCGATGGGTCAAAATCCAAGGAAGGAGCTGGTGCAGGTTGTGTGCTCATAGATCCAGTAGGTAACAAGACTCTGATTGCTTGCAGGTTAGAATTCAAATGTACAAACAACACAGCCAAATATGAGGCACTCCTACAAGGCCTCAGAAAAGAATTAGATCTGAACATTCAAAATTTGACTGTCTTTGGTGATTCGGAAATCGTGGTTAGACAGGTAAAAAATTATATCCACTATTTATCTTCGCACCTTAAAAGCTACCAAACTAAGGTATGAAATTTAATGAACAAGTTCTCCACATTTAACATAAATTCTATTCCTAGATTGAATAATTCGGAAGTTGATTTGTTAGCTAACGTCGCTTCAAAACTTTTTCTTGCAAAAGGCTTATCTCCAAATGCATTTTCTGTCGAACTAATATTCAGATCGTCTGTCCCAGACAACATCATGAATTGGAGAGTCTTCGATGACAATCAACAGATCATAAGTTTTCTGCATATGGAAGAAACCTTCCAGGGCCCAATGATCGACAAAGGTACCCATGATGAAAATCTTCGTGACTTTACGGTAATATTAGATCGGAGATCTTCAAAATCTTCATCAGACATGGTAAACTCTATCCCAAAAACTATAGTTAGATTAGAAAAAATTTATGATCTTCACGACAAGTTCAGAAAATCAGTGAACTGTAAAACGAATAGTTCCTCTTTGACGCGTGAAAAAGTAAATTTGGGAACTAAATACAATCCACAGTACATTAATTTAGGGGTGGGGTGTTCTGAGCAAGAAAAAGTAGCGTTTATTAAGTTGTTTAAGGAATTCAAAGATTTTTTTTCTTGGACGTACGACGACCTAAAAACCTTTGATCCTAACATCATACAACACGTTATTCCCATGAAACCCCAAACCCAACCTTTCCAACAAAAGTTAAGGAAAATGCACCCAAAACTCGAACCAACAGTCAAGAAGGAATTAAACTAACTCCTGAATGCTAAGATAATTTTTCCAGATAGGCACACACAATGGGTCTCTAATATTGTCCCTGTCAGAAAGAAGAGTGGTGAAATCCGACTATGTGTCGATTTCTAAAATCTTAACCGAGCATCTAATAAAGACAACTACCCTGTCCCTCCCATGGAACAGATCCTTCAATGGGTATTTGGTTCTGAAAGATTATCCTTGTTGGATGGTTTTTAAGGATATAACCAAGTCCTGATGTCCCCTCCAGACCAACTCAAAAACACCTTTCGCACTCCATGGGGCACCTACGCTTATAGAAATATGCCCTTTGGACCCATAAACATCGGTGCTACTTTCCAGAGAGCAATGGGCATCGCTTTCCGAGGCTTAATCAATAAATTTTTCATAGTTTACCTGGATGACGTCACTGTCTTCTCGAAAAATAAAGAAGATCATCTAGCTCATTTAAGATCTGTTCTACAGCAATGTCGTAAGTACGGCATTTCTTTGAATCCTAAAAAATCTATCTTCGCAGTAGAACAAGGTAAACTCCTCGGATTCATTGTATCAAGTGAAAGGATGATTATCGACCCTGAAAGAACTCAATTCATTTCGAAACTGCCCCCTCCCTCGTCAAAAAAGTCCATGCAATCTTTCTTAGGTCAAATAAACTTTGTTAGGATATTCGTCCCCAGCTTTCAAAAATGGTGAGACCATTACAAAACTTAATAAAAAAGAATGTACAGTACCATTGGGGACCTTTAGAAATCTAGGCTTTTGATTCAATAAAAAAATCCATAAAGGACGCTCCTGCTCTAATGAGCCCTGACTTTTCCCAAGACTTCAGCCTCTACATGTTTGCCTCTGACCGATCCTGCGCTGTTGTCCTAACTCAAAACAACGCTCAAAACAACGAAGTCCCAATTGCCTTTATGAGCTCAGCCTTCAAGGGGGCGAAACTTAATTACCCAGTAGTAGATCAACAAGCCTATGTTGTTTTCAAAGCAGTAAAGCACTTCCGATCTTATCTGTTGAAATCTGGGACGAAAATCATTGTCCCTTACCCAGCTGTTAGAAATCTCTTAGTACAGAAAGAACTAGGCAAAAAAAGGGCAAACTGGGTCACATCCTTGCAAGAGTATGACATAGAAATCACCCCAGCACAAATAGTAAGAGGCCAAGGTTTATGCAAGTTGGTCGTTGATTCAGCTGTAGGAAAGCAAGAGGAAAATGATATGTTAAATCCAGGACAGCACTATCAAAATCAAATCTACTGTGCACAAAACCCTGTTAGTCCCTGGTACGATGACATAAATTTTGTCTTATACACAGATCAGCTCCCCATTCACAGATGAAAACTTAAATGGAATGTCAAGGTATTAAATCTCTGATCAAATTCCCAAACAGGTTCAATCACCTTCTGCTTGATTTCCTTCAACTCTGTAATGCACTATGAATCCAACTTAGGCTTCTTGAACTCTACACTCAACACAATCTTAATGTCATTCAGCGCTCTAGGTTTTCTAGATGTTGTAACAAACTTCATATACCATCTCAATGCACAGTCTCTCAAGGTAGTACTAAATTAAGCTCTCTTAACAACTTCATCGGTGACTTGCTTAATGCTCCATATAGCTTCGCATAAGAACCAGTGATGGTCAAGATCCTTAGATCCATCTCCTCTGAAAAAAGGTAACCTCATTTCATCTGCCATTAATTTTCCTTGGTTTCTCGACTGAGTCTCTACTAAAATACTAGTGACAAAACTCTAAGTGCTCTGATTTCTCTGGTTACTCTGGTTTATTTGGTTACTTGGTGTTGCTAAAACAATAGGAGGAGTAGCAATACTTACTTCGACAGTAGGCGCAGTACCTAGAGTTCCTGGTTCTTCTCGACGAGGTTCTTCAGTCTCTACTTCCTTCGCCCTTGCGAACTCTGAATAAACTTCGTCTTATCGTTCTACTTCTTCTCCATTGTATAATCCTTCATCTTATGCTAATGGCTCATACTCTTCTTAAACAGGTTCGCAAGAGGAATATTTCTGAATTATCTCCCATTGTGCGTGTGTCCAGCCTATGTTTCACTATCGCTGTCTGAATTCTTGAACATTAGCTATAAAATCCAACTGATTACTGTATATTCAAGATATTCTTCTCATGCAACAACATCTTAATCTTCAACTTCAAAAAGTGTAGAAACTTTCCTCTAGGTCCATTGAAGAAATACCTCTCTTCTTGACTATATGATTCCACTATGTTAATAGAAAATTCAGTAATGTACCCTCCAATAGTGTTTTCAAACCAAATATCCACTACCCTTGACACAACATTATCAACTTTCTTGACTTTCTTAATCAGCGTCAATGTCCAAACCACAGGTGGTCTAGATCTAATTTCAAACTGAGTGTCTACTAATCTGGCTAACCACTCGTACAACTCCTGATGAACTCATGTAAAGAAAATCCCGTGCACATCAGTAAAGATGTACCTTCCCAACCAGTCTTATGTATTAATTCTAGAGTTCTTGTTCTGAGCTTCGGCGAAGTCCCTTTCTTTTTCTTCTATCCAATTATGAATTTTTGTCTTCGATGGAAACCACCTTGACAATCCCTCAAGAATATCCTTGTTCCAACAACGGAACCATTTGTTGGCACACGGGAAGACCCATGGTTCAACTCTAAAAGCACACCCAAAAACCCTGACTATTGGCCCTTATGGAAACACTTGCAAAGAAGATGAATTCTCACCCAAAGTAGCAATAGGGGGGTTGCAGGACACAGGTGTCTACAACCAGAGGAAATGCCATATGACTCCAAAAAAACAACGCAAAATAGCCCAGATATTCTTAACATTATTATGCTTAACTTCACGAATTAAGTTATATCTTCTTATCTTCAATTGGGAAAATAACAGTGTAATAACAATTTAAAAGGTAGTAAATAACAAAGCATCAACCCCATGGAACAAAAATATTTTACGTGGTTCACCCTCTCCCTAGGGCTATGTCCACATAACTATTTTTATTGATAGAATAGATGAAGATATACAGTTACATCTGCGCACTCAGTTGCAGATCCTTCTCTCTCTTCCTCTTTACTTCCCATCCATGCGCACCCAGCTGCAGAGTCGATCTTCGCAACCAGTTGAAGACCCAAAATACAAGAATTCCCTAAAACATAACACTTTTACATCTCAACGCCACTACTACCTCCCATATCAACTCTTCTAGACCTCTATTTATACATTCCATGACTCTTAGAAAACCATGGACCGAAGCCTAGGTGCCAAAACCCTAGATCCACATTGCCAAAACCCTAGGTCCACATAACCCTCATTTTAAGGACTTCGACGACCTGTTCTTCCTTCTTCTTCGCGAGGTGTTCCAAAGCACCCATTAGTGTCTTCTTTTGCTTGTTGACTTGTCCACGATCTATCTTATTTTCTTCTTTGTTTTCCTTGATCTTCTCTTTCAACGGTGTGCTTTCCTTTACTTTGTTCCTTCTTTTATGCTTCTTTAACCACTTCGACCCTTCCTTGATTTGTGTGCCTTCCACGCACTTCATAATTTGTCTTTCTTCTTCCTTAATATTCACTTTCTTCCTTAATACATGATCAAGGGCCAACAACCTTGAGGGAAATTTATCCTTTGATCACCCTTGAAGAATGGATTTCATTCCTTAGTTATCAATAATTGTCACTACAATAGTCACAATTGATCTATTGCAATTTTTTGTAGTTGAATGTGATCACGTGCTCTATCTTTGGTTGTTTCCTTTGGAATTCCTTAGCTAGATCATAGTAAAAATTGAAAGGAGAAAGTTGGGATCTCCATTTAAAACAACTAATTTTGAAATTAAGTTTGGTAAGGGATAAATACATATGTTGAAATAGATACCATTACAAAATTTGAATCCATGGATGGCATTCCCTCTCAATTGACGATTTCATCTCTAGCCAATGATTTTGTATTTTCTCCATGGAGAAATTCTTCACTCCAATTGCTCATGATAGATACTGATGAAAACACACCTCTGGCCAAATATTGTATATTATATAGCCATGCGCATGATTATCACATAAACTTGATTTCAATCAAGTTAGTGATGGAAAAGTCTAGCATTGTCATCAATCTTATTCTAGAGCCTATGGGACACATTATTTTAGTTTGGAAGAGGTCAAGGTAGTTATATATAAGAATATTGAAAATATGGATAAAGAGGATGGAGGCATTGTGAGGCTTATGAAAGTATCTTGTCTTCAAGTATCTTCATCATCACTATCTAAAATGCAGTGAGAAAAAACAACTATAGAGAAATTAGTAGTTCATAGAGAACTTCCATAGGCAACCATTCTAAAGTAAATTTATGTGATTGGTAAAGAAGACCATATTTTAGTAAGTGGGTCTAGATAGCAACAAACTCGAGTATTCTTACCATTACTAGAGATGGTTCCACAATGCTATAACTAGTTTATATAATTGATGTTATTGTTGCAACTACTAAACTAGACCAGCAATGGTCTTTCATATAATTTAGAGTTGAGAAAGAGAATACTCTTTGTTATACTACAAATTTCCACATCAATTGCATTTTTGAGATGGATTAGTCCTTTCCCCTAGCTTGCAAACTTAAATCCCATCCTCCTTCATCAAAATCACTTAAAAACAATATTTTTTTCCATTCGTGAGTCACCTATGTGCAAACCACGGATTCATGTGCCTTTCTAGTTTGCAACTCGCACAAAATATGAAAAAAAAATTCCCACATTTTCGAGAAGGTTTTTTCAGTTGGGCTCATTCCCAAACTCCCCTTGGCTCATAAACAACGTAATTCAACCACCTAAACCCCCTTGAGGATGATATAAAGGCACCCATGAAGGCATGGATGAGGAGGACAACCTAGGTGCAAGATTATGTTGACGAATTTGCAAGCTTCGCTATTTTTCTTGATCCACTGAGTAGCATCCCCCTGATCTGGAACTTGTTTTCTAGTACTTCTTCTCTTTTATATGACAATAGGGTGTGTTCCTATCCCTTTTGGGTCATCCAAGGAAGGGCCATATTTTTGAGTTGATGCTTGAAGGACCAGTGAAGGAACCTAGGCGGTTGGCTTCGAGGTAGTGTCGACGGTTAGAGTAAGGTTGTAACTAACTACTTATATTGTTTTCAATAAAATAGTTATACTTCCCTCCATACATGTGTAAATTGATTCAATCTATTGATATATGTTGGTATGCTTCATATATTTGAATTTTTCCACATTATATGTATTATTTGAATTCATAACTACCTTGCTACAGCGTAGACTTGGTCTCCTTTTACAGGTTGACACCAGTAGAGATCATGAGAAAAATAAAAGGATGAGAGAGAGGATTGACATCAGATGTAGTATACAAGGTGTGAGATCTCTCCTTCTCTCCTCGAAGTAGTTATTTTCTTATAGCATTGTTGTGTGTGAGGGTAGGTTTTGTATTTTACATATGGTCTTTCTCTGTTGTGACAAGACCCAAGGTCATAGGGGAAAATACCATTAACAGAATTGGAAACCACAATGGGGATAGTTTCTCCTATTTTGTGTCAATCTTAGGTTGTATTGTGTTGTCTTTGATTTTTGTAACATTTCCTATTTTCTGGGCTATCCTTTCAAAACATCTTCCATCTAGAAACTTTTTCTAAGTTTATGGAAGCCTCCTTCTAGATTGGATTTTTATTTTTCAAGTTTTATTGATCCATCAATGCTTTTTCCCTTTATGATTCATGGATATCCACGATTTTCCCTTGTATGGCCCGTGGATGTTTTCTAGTCCTTTTGTACACAGTCATAGATATGTGTAAGAAACTTGATTTCTTGAGATTTTCTCTTAGTTCTAGGAGGGTCTAGTTTAGTTCTTTAGTACAATCTGATCCTATTGGGTTTGATTTTTCTTTTTATTGTTGTGTTAACTCTTTGAAAACTCTCAAATCATTCTAAAAGTTATTGCTCTTGGTTTCCCAATGTTTTTGGCTTACTTTTCGTCTCTCTGCTACATTTTGAGTTTTGGGATTTATACCCATTTTTCCAAGATTTTCTAATTGTATACTCTCTTTTCTTTCACATTAACCACATACATATTCTAGCTTTATATAGGGGTGAAGCACATATTTTAGTGCCAAAAAACACGTAAGTATTGGTCATATCTACACTTTATACAAGGCCAAATCACGGATATATGCGCTTTGTGGAAGGAAAAATCATGTATAAACTTCATATACACTTCCTATAATGATAAAAATTGTGTATATAATAGTATATCCATGATTTGTAGTGGGGTGACCCACGGATGCCTCCAAAAAGTGACTTTTTTTGCTTGTTTTTCACCCTTTTTGGAGCCCTCTTTCAGCTAGTTTGGGGGTCTTTTTTGGGTATTTTGGTCCCAAACCTTTTTGTGGCCAATAGGAGGTTAGTAAGGACTTAAATTTGAATGTAAAACAAAGTTTTTTGTATCCATATTTGTCTCCCTTTTATCCCTTGGATTGCATGACTATAAGACTAGTCTTGTTCTCAAGATCTCGGTTTTCTGGTCACTGTTGTGGTCATCTTTGAAACTTGAGTTTATATTTGAGTTAGAAACTTTTATTTTGTGTTTTCCTTGGATTTTTCAAACATAAAACTAAAAAAAGACTTTCTTTTAGCATATTTTGTTAGTTTTTCTTTGGTATAAAGAAAAAGAAAACAAACAAAAAAAAAACCTACTTTTTTTTGCCAGTTAGGTCTCTTTCTTTCTTTGCATTGTTATTTGAAAAAGAAAAATATGTTAGAATGGGATTTTGGTTTATTCTCATATTGAAATAATTTAAAAGGAGAAATAAGAAATAACTTCCTTTTGTTTCCTTATTTTTCTTTTCTCAAAAGGCTACATTATGCATTTTGCATAGAAAGAGAAAAATTTGCATTTCAAGGTTTGAAAGATTGTTCATGCATTTTATTTTTGAAACTATTTTTCATTTGAATAATTAGTGTAAATATTTCTTTGCTAGTGTTCTTATAAGTTTCATTTTTTTAATATTCTCAAACAACATCTATTTCACTCCATACCCTTTGAGTAAAAACACCCTCTAAAATTAATGTTAAACTTAAAATGTACTAGACTTTGTTTCTAGGGTTCACAAAAAATTTTAGGGTTAGGGACTTGGATTAGGATTAGAGAGATAAATCTCCAAGGCCATTGAACAAACATAGGAGTATGATTTAGGGAGAGTCAAATCCAACAATCGTATAGGTATAGCTGGGAATCTCCTCTAACATAAGAGTCAAACACGAGGTTGTGTAAAGGAGAGTCGAGGAGATTCCCATACAAATATTAATTGAGTGCAGTGGAGAGTTCATATATTGGGGGATTTTCTTAAAGTGATATTGACCCATCTAGAATCAGTCCTCTGGAATATTTTTGGGATCAGTTAACCTGCCCATATGTTTGATCCCTATTGTCAATTGTGCCCCCCGGACACTGACTATGAGTTGGTAACCTTTGTTTATTTTCCTAGGGATCTCAAAGGTGACTATGGGGGTTTGTCGTAGTACCTAGGGAATATTTTGTATCACACTTTTCAGTACTACTGGAGGATGCCCTGCGAGGCATGGGTGCTTGTACTGGATAAGGTTGGTCAGTGGAGTTTGGGATAACTATTTCTTACTGCTTCATCCATTGGTCCAAGGGACTTAATCAACTTGTGCCTTTGTCTAGAAGGTCCCTTTCCACTTTTTCATTGCTTTAGACTTAGGACCTTATCCACCTGAGCTAAAGATTTGGAAAAGTTGTTTTCTTGCGATGTTTCTCTTAGGGATTTTTATTGGAGTGTTGCTTTGTATAGTTGGCATTAGTTCGTTTCATAATCACCACTTTTGGATCATTGATTCAGGGTGGTTGACCAACCACTCTTCTAGTAGGGAACAACCCCTGGTATTTCTCTGGAAAGCATGGAGCCACCTCCTAGAAGGCATGGGTTTTTATACCACTAGTTCGTCAGAGTAAGTGAATGAGGATTTTATGGACATGAACAATCTCGCAAGGAATGAACCTGTGCATAAGAACAATATGGCCAAATTTCTTGAGGATACCAACCAAGGGACCCCTACCCAAGAGGATATCAACGTTAGTTCCCCCTTGATGGCCACTTTGAACATTCTTGGGTTGAATGTAGAACTACTGGCTTGGTTTTGGACCACTCCAAATGTCCTAAATGCTCTTGACGATTCTCAAATAAGCACCTTATTTAATGAGCATTGTATGGATGTTGATTCTTCACCTTTTGCATCTGCAAATTTTACTCCTCCTTTTCCCTCTTCTGGTGAAATTCTTGCTACTAGTAACTAGAATTCTAAAATGTATAAGAAGAGGAAGAGTAAGAAGAATAAGTCACCAACCTTTGCTAGTCATGTTGGAGACCTGCACCCACCCTATGCAAGTCATGATGGGGGCAAGATCCTAGTCCCTACAAGTCATAATAGAGTTCAGAAATGAACCTATGCTATTCATGTTGGATTTAGGTCACCAACATCTACAAGTCATGATGGGGGAAAGAAACAATCCGTTATGAGTCATGGTGGAAAAAAAAGTTCAGTCATTGTGATTCATACTAGCATTAGCTCACCAACATTTGTGAGTCATGTTGGAGGTAAGTCAACAACATTTTTGAGTCATGTTAAGGACAAGCAACCAGCCTCTGTGAGTCATGATGGGAGTGAAAGTCTAGTCACATGTATTCATACTAGAAAAATGTCACCAACCTCTGCAAGTAATGTTGGAGATCAACACCTAGCCACTGCAAGTCATGTTGGGGGCAACCCATTGGCCACTGCAAGTCATGTTGGGGGAATTAATACTATCGATAAACCTAGATGAATAGGACATAAGCCCAATTTCCCTTGTAATCTTTGAAAATGAGCTCACCTTACTCATTTATGCCTTGTTATTGTCATGGTACGAAGAGTGTGGTCCTTGTCTGAAGGACCTTCTAGTTCTATGTCATCTTTGGTTTCCCAATAGTCTAATCAATCTTTGGTTGATGAAGTGATCATGTCAATCCCATCTTTGGCTGATACCAATCTTGTTTTGGGGGTTGATACATCTCTTTACCATGTTGTCTCGCATCCTATTCAACTAGTGGTTGAGGAAGTGGTCGTGTTGATCCCATCTTCGACTAATACCAGTCTTGTTTTGGAGGTGATGCATATATTGACTATGTTGTATCACATCTTATTAAACCAGTGGTTGAGGAAGTGGTTGCGCCAATGAAATATTTGATCCCACTCTTCTCTTGGAGAGTGACCAATCTTCCAAAATGGTCGAGTCGATGAAATCTTCGGCTGATCCCACTCCTCTTTCATGGAGTGATGTGTATTTCAACTATGTCTTTATCATTTCAAGTTCATTACATTTTGAACAAGGGGGGAATCCACTCTCTTTTAGTATGCCCCCTCCAAGTCCTAGGATGTTTTCCTTTGATTGGAATGATTTTGTGGAGCCCCACCTTCCTTCTTCTGCACCTTTCCAAATAACAATCTGGATGAACCTATGTTGAAAGGAGTTCGTTGATGTATTGTAGATGAAGGATTATGTGCAAGTATTTTATCCTACTCATCTTGGAAAGCTTTGAGTTCTCCCAAGCTTGTGTCATTTACTAGTGAGTTGTTGGATTTCGACAGAAAACCTAGTGAATGCCTGGGGATTCCTCCTCAATTTCAAATCACGTTAGGTGGGAAGACTATTCTAGTCGATATATTAGTGGTTATAGTCCCTTTAGACTTTAATATGATTCTTGGGCATGATTATGTTTATGATATGAAGGTTGTGGTGTCTATGCTCTTTTGTGTGATGAATTTCCCTCACAACGGAAGTATTGTCACTATTCATCAACTTCCATCTGATAATCACCATCCTAGTTTGAGTTCAGCTTATTTTTCCCCTTTGTGTGTTCCTAGTGTTCGAGTAGACTCTTCCCTTCCACAAATGAATTATGTGGTGTCTTATCCTCAGTGTTTAATTTCTCCTGAGATGGTATTTTTATAGTTATTTTCACCTTCCCGAGACAAGGCCTTGGAAATTGATCAGGTTTTTTATCCAATGGGGGAACATGAGCCCTTGCTTCCCCCTATTGGACGGAGAAATTTGGAATTTCCTTTTGAGTCTAATATTATTGTTTGTAATACCTCAATCCCTAGTATTTGTGTGTTTTCGAGCCCAGGTTCATGGATGTTGACTTTCAGTTAGAAGAGGCAATCCTTGAAGCTATGATTATGGATCCTCGACCTCTTCCTAAACTGGAATCTTTATTGGTTGGTTACCAACAAAAATATTGCCTTGAGCCTAGAAATAAGATGTATCTGGAGAACTATTATGCATAAGTTACAAGGTTGTGTGTCCCTCTATACATATTTTACTTTTAGGGTTTCTTGTTTTCAAGTTTTGTATCCCTTAGCAAATGTTTTTATCAGAGGTTTATATATTGTAATTATTAACTTCTGGGTAAGTGTGTTTGGCATTATATACAGGAATTTGGAGACATTTTCTTTGGTACATTTTCATTCCATGTCGATTTGTTTTGACAAGCAATCATCTTGAAACTTGAATATACGTTAGATTTTCCCCTTCATGCATTTTTGCATTACCCATTTCCTATTTCATTTTGAATGAGGATCGGCCCCACTAAGTTGCGACCTGGAACCTTCTTTGTTGTTTAGAAGTGGTGTAATTCATGTGGTAGAGTCTATCTTCCATGAGTGTCCTAGCTCATAATTCCTTTGCATTATGGCGCTCATGTAGTAAGTTTCTATTTAGGCCTGGGAGTCTTGCTTAGCCTCACCCTGACATTGCATTGAAGTTTCATATCTTATTCTCAATATTTTTCTATCCATTACCTAAAATACTCCCTCTAACACATGTTGATACTTATGTCAGAACCTCTTTCGATTCTTCATCAGTTATTGTGTCCTTTAGTAGCATATAGGGTAGGTTCATTTCCACCTGCACAATGCATTTATCTATAGGATCCACTCCATTCGTTCACAATATCATACCTTCAAACTACTTTAAAGGTGTTCTTTATGAATGGTAGAGCTTACCTCTTCATGGGTTTCCTAGTTAGTACCTCACTGGAATATTTAACACCCATGCTGCATTTTTTTTAGTAGGCTTAGAAGCCCTGTTTATTCCCACCATGTCTTTGCATTGAGGCCTCATAACTTCCTCTCAATCTCTTACTGGCCAACCTAACCACGGGGCTTCCAAAAAAAATTGATTTGTAATTGCATTGCATATTAACCGCTCACGCTTCTAGGCCTAATGTCGACTTCAACTTGTCTTCGTTGAACCATTTTCCCATGCATTCCTACCATTCACTATCCTTGCAATTTATTCCTTTGCAACTCGACACCTTAACCTTGGAGGAAACATCCCCTGATTTCCCTTATCATGTGCATGCTTCCTTGCATTGAGAATAGGTATGTTTGATGGACAGGTAGCTTTGGAAACAATTTTTCAGTTTTGATACATTTTTTGGGAAAAATCCTAAGTATAGGAAAAGCTAGCAGAAGAAGAAGGAAACTTAAGGAGCGTGCAGTTGAGGTGCATCCAGGAGGACAGTGTGCAGAAGGATGAAAGTGTGTAGAAGGAAGACAACACACAAACAGAAGAATAAATCCAAAAAAGGATAAATCAAGAGAAGAATAAAGCATGATAGAAGGATGGAAATTCAACATTATAGAAATAGAAGAACAACAGAAAAGCAGCATGCAAATTGAAAAGTAGAAGAAAGCAGTTCAACAACCAGTTAATTGATTTGGCCATGCAATGTAATGGGTGTTTGGGAGGAACTAAGTAGGGTTTTAAGCCCTATATTTTGATGTATAAATATTTAGAGCGTAGGGATATTAGGGGTATGTTTTGTTTTGGTCCATGTTGAGTTCTAGTCTACGAGATGTATTGAGGAGTTCCTCCATATGATTGGGTTCTAGAGTTCATGAATGTAATAGTATATTGATGGGAAGAATTAATAAAGGAATGCTAAAGAGATGATACTGAATATTGTGTTTCTGTCCTTCTATGTTTTCTTATAAATTTTGTTTGTATGCATCGTGGAATAGATTTGTCTTATGGTTATTTATGATGCAATGTTCATAATTGTTATAGAAATGAAGTATATCTAAGTATGGACTATGTTGATAATAGGAATATGAATCATAAGTAAGTTAATATCGAATAGAACAGAGTTATGTGCACAGACACAATAAGGAAGGATGAACCGAACGACTGCATCTCATTCTCTTACTACTGTAGAAGCCTGGTTCTCGTAGTCCCAATAGATACCTTGGATGAGGCTTCATATTCTCAAGCAGGTGATGCCAAAATGGGCGGTTTCTTATGGTTTTTATTGGCCATAGATGAACCGAACATAGGTTCTTACAACCCACACAAATAACCAACAAATGGTTTCGTTGTCGGACCGAGACTTTGTGATTAAGGGGATGTTTTGGAGGCTGAATAAGAAGGACATGTCATAATGGTTGGAAACAAAGGAATGAGATTTTTCTCGACAGGAGAACAGAAACCCTCAGATGAGTGACAAGCAGTGGATGCAAAGGTATGAGTACATATATCTTCATGAAATTTTCTATGGATAATTTCCAATTATTCTGACTCAATGGATAGAAATATTAGTGGAGAAAACTAGAAGGTACAATGCTACAACACTAAGGAATTGGACTCCTGAATTGGTGAGAAATTTGAATTCTATAAGTAACCCAACTACTCGAGCATTTGATTTTTGGTTGGATAACATACTAGGAGGTTGTGTTACAGAATTTGCAGTAGATTGTATTCAATCATACAGTGTAGCAGAAAAGGACTTTTTCAAAGGCCCATGTGGGAGGTTCTTGAAATATTTAGGTACGTGGATAAATATTTTATTGTGTGAAAAGCACATTATGATAATGGAATCTGACTGCTAAGGGGTTCGTGCACATAGGGGAATAGGGGGGTGATAGGATGTGTTTCTGAGATAATGAAAGACACAATGAAAGAGATAGGGAGGGACTAAGGATGCAAGAAGAGGGTATACCAGAGGAAGAATACTAGTTTGGAGAGTAGCGCATAGGAATGAGGTACAAGAGGAAAAATAATGGTGATGAGGAAGAATAGTATCACAGTGATCCATAGGGGAAAGAACCTTGTGCACTAGTCTGAATCATGGAGGTACCATACATAGGAGGCGAAGAAGAGTAGTTTCATTTTATTCCAATAATAGAAGAACCAGTAAGTCCTACTCAGAAAGGATAGGGTCGAATCCAAAACCTCGTGTGCATCACCACAGTCAGAAATAATGGTTGAATATTTTTCAAAAGAAATTGTAGTTATCCAAGGAGGACCAAGTAGTAGAGGTCAAAGCAGTGGAATTAGTGTGCATATTTAGAATAAGAGTCAACCAACATCACCAAGCGGAGGGAATACACAAAGAAACATGGCATGGGTATACAATACTCTTCAACTTCCTAAGTGTCAAGGAGTCGGGTTGGAGGACTTAGAACAACACTTGTTTGTCTGTGAGACAATTTGGGCCGCAAAGAATGTCTAATATGAGGTTTTGAATATTGCGCAGTTAGCAATGACATATAAAGGTTGTTTTCTAGTATGGTATATGAAGCTACAGAGCATCACGCCTACAAGACAGGACAGGACTTTTAAAGAGATTAAGAAATCATTGTTGAAGGAGTTCAAGAAGCCAAAGTCAGAGTAGAAGTACATCATAGAACTGAAAGAGATTAAACAGGTACAAACAGAGTTGGTATGAGAATTCGACCAAATATTTAAGGATGTGATGGGTAGAATAAATTTCCAGATCCCAGATCAATATCATCAATATTGGTTTATTGCAAGGCTTATACCACACATTCGCAAACCATTTATCCAACAGAAGGTTGTTTCGCAACCCGAGGCACTAGAAATTGCAATGAAATTGGAATCATCTCTGGTGGGAGACAGTGGAGGAATGGTGCAAGTTCAAACTTAATTGGTTGCATTTAAATTTCAACTAGCCAAACTAAAAAACGGAAAGGAGAAACATGAGCAAGTTATTTGAAGCTGGAGATTTGAAATTTATTGCACCCTTGCACCCATCAGATGGAAAGAGATACATAGAGCCAACAAGGGAAAACGACATTGAAAATTTATATAACATGATTGCATAGATGGAGGATTATGTCAACCCGACAGGGGATGGTGCATTAAGTTGGAAAAGTATCAATTCATGTGCATCATATTCTGAATAAGGTCTAAATAATTGGCAATAGAGAATGCATGAAGTGTCAACTAGATGATGTGCACGCATCACTTGATCCTTGCAATGGATTGGAATGGATCTATGTGATCCACCTAGGTATGATGGATTAACTAATATAATCATGTTTGTAAAATAATTTGAGTTGTAGGTACCTGAACAATAAAGGTTGTTAACACTAGATGTTGTATTAAAGGAAACTCAAGCCAGATGGTGGGTTGCACACAGAGAGGGAATGAAATATTGGTCACAATGCAGCAAACTAATGCAAGTAAGGTTTGGTACTGAGGAAGAAAATATTGAGCAGAAGCATACAGGGGAGAGTGATCCAGCAGATCATGTTGAATAGTACAGGGATTTATGGAGTTCAGTACTATAAATAGAGTGGATGCACATGTTTATACACGCATTGGACACAATTCTGAAGAACGGGTATTTGGAATTAGAGATGCGTAGGGAGAAAATGATATGGGAAGAATTTTCCCAGAGGTTCAAAATCAAGTTTACATTTGAACATGAATCTCCTTCAATAGATGCAGTGCTACATGCTATCTGAACGAATATATTCTCGAAAGAAGAGACAATGGAAGTAGTACCAGTGTGCAGTGCGCACAAAGCCAACATCATTGTCCATGAGCTAATGGAGTGCTATAATGTAGCTAAGGAATATTATGATGAAGAGGATCCCAAAAATATACAAGTACCTGAGACAGAAGGAGAATGAGCAGTAGAAGGCCCAGAGCTTGAATCTTCCACATATACACAGCCTATAAAGACGTGGAAGGTAAATAGTGGGTTGACAGAGAATCCCAAGTTTACATAGATATGAGATTATTGGAGTGATGAGATAGTTGAGAATATTGAAGACTTACTGTGAGAATATAAAGACTTATTCCCAATGACATTTTCATAGATGAAGGGAATACCATGAGACTTAGGAGAGATGAAGATTCCACTGAAACCAGGAGCTAATCCAATGAGACAGAGGCCTTACAGGTTAAATTCGAGGTACAAGGAGAAGGTGTAACATACCCAGCCACCAACAGGTCGGTAAATGCTACCTACAAGCCCACCCTTGGACTTCGTACTCTTATCGATACCTTCTTTAATTAATAAGAACGCATAAGATACAAGATTTAGCGACATCCACAACAATATCCAAAAAACATGCATAATACAAGATTTAGTTAAACGATAATTAAAATACACAATGAAATACATTCATACACAGATAATAGTATCACCACATAGAGCACTTATTTTATAAAAAGGTGACACCAACTGGCTGCATACAAAGGACGTTCCACCTAACCATAGACACCACTACTCCAAATCTCAACAGTAGTGTCACCCTCGAGCCATGGCTATGAATCCACAAGGATGGTTCCAAAGTGTACTTGGGTTCCCAAACTAGTTAGCTCTCAAGCTCTCATAGGTTTCCCAGCGCCCACAAAAATCCAAGTACCCAACTCTCTTCTACCCAACCTGTATCGCCCAAGAGAATGCACCTCCACCCTTCTCTTCCATGCAGTACCTCAAATAGTCCTTCTCCTTTTTCCAAGGCCTCCAACACAGATGGTCTAGAATCGCAATGTTGGAACTCTCAGGACTCGCAGTTGTGAGCAAAATAGGGCACAAGCCAATGCATCTCAGACATGCAGACCCCAGATCATGGTTGGATTGCACCAGCCACCGTTACAGCCAACTATCCTGTGGTTAATTCTCAGCAGTTCCTTTCCCTTTTCCAATCCAAGATGCAGGTAAGGATGGATCAATGGATGGGTAAGTGAGTACATGGGAGGGCGTGAGGGAAATAATGGTATGAAATGCAAGAGTGAAGGAGCGAATGAGCCAACGACCAACCCCACAATCAGAACAGGGATGGGCTTAAGTATTTTTGTGGGGAATCAAGAACCTCCTGGCCTTCCCCAAGAATGTTAGGTAACCAATCCCCTCCCTTAGGAAAAAAGGGTAATTAACATAGAATAAACAATTAGCCCCTCAATCCCCCTCTCCTGTGGAATCATAGCCCCCTATAAGTCTAGTCCTTGATCGTCTAGCAGCCAGCCATGTATTTATTATTAATAATGATAAAAAAAATTACATGTCTTAGGCACACTAGAATTTTAATAATTGTTTGGGCACCTTGGCCTCTCAGCATTGTAACCATACATTATTTAAAATGGGGGTTCAAAACCTAGGGTGTTACATCCCCTCCCCCTTATTTTGGCATTGTCCTCAGTGCATATACAAAATAGAGATAAAAATCTCAAATTTGTTCAAAACGTTGTGGGTACTCTGCCCGCATGGCATCTTCATGCTCCCAGGTAGCATATTCATGACCGTAGCAGGTCCACTGAACTTTTACCAGCTCTATAACTCGATTCTGAATCATTTTGACCTTTCTGTCCAATACTCGCACTGGTTGAACCTGAAAGTCTCCCTCTGTCTCTACCTAAATCAGATGCCAATCAATAACATGGTTGGGGTCATGTACATATTTATTTAGTAAAGATACATGAAATACATTGTGCACATTCATGGATGCAGGCAATGCAAGCATGTATGCAACTGGCCCTATTTTCTCCAATATTTCAAATGGACCATAGAATATGGCTGCTAGATTTATACAACTACCCAACTTCAAAGAGATTTTCTTGGGCTTCACTTTCAAAAGTGCATGCTCCCCTACTTTAAATTCTCTAGCTGTCCTATTCTTGTCTCCATAAAATTTCTATCTATCCTGAGCTGCTGTTAAATTCTGCTTGATCTTGGCCAGTTGGTCTTCCATGTCCTTGAGCAACTCTAGCCTAAGTAGTACTCTATCTACTGGGTTGTCCCATCTTATTGGAGTATTGCATTTCCTACCATACAAGGCTTCAAATGGGCTCATTCTCAATGAAGCTTGACACCCATTATTATATGCAAACTCAACCAAGTGTAAGTAATCTTCCCACTTAGATGGTTTATCCATCACATACATTCTCAGCATATCTTCAATTATTCGATTGACTCTCTCTATTTTTCCATCTGTCTGGGGATGATATGTTGTGCTAAAGTTTAGATTTGTGCCAAATCCTTTAAAAATTCCCCTCCATAAATTGGATGTAAACTTTCTATCTCTTTCCGAGACAATTGTCCTAGGTATCCCATGCAACCTAGCAATTTCCTTCATGAAAATTTCTGCAATATTAGTCATTGTATGCATTATCTTCACAGGCACAAAATGAGAAGCCTTTGTTAATTTGTCAACCACCACCATGATTAAATCATTTTTCTTATTCATTCTAGGTAATCCTGTGATGAAATCCATGGTGATGACTCCCCATTTCTTCTCTGGAATTGGAAATGGTTGCAGCAAACCCGTTGGGTGCCTATGCTCAGCCTTCACCTTCTGACATTCCATACATCGAGCGATGTAATCATCAGCATCATTCTTCATTACTGGCCAAAAGAACTGGCTTCTTACTACTATAATTGTTTTCTGGTCACTGGGATGTCCAGCATAAGGAACAGCATGCATTTCCTTCAGTACCAAATTCATCATTTCTCCAGAACTAGGCACATAGATTCTATTTTTATGCATGAGTAATCCATCTTCCTTTATCTCATAATCCTTTATTTTATGTTGTACATCTCCTTTCTGTAAGCTTTCCTTTACCTGTAGGTAATTCTAGTCTGTAACAAGAACATCTAAAATTCCTCTCTTCAAGTCTGACTGATGCATACTAACAGCAGTAGAATGCATGATATGAACTCTTCTACTAAGCGCATCGGAAACTTTATTTTCCTTTCCCTTGATATGCTTGATATCGAAGTCATATTCACTTAAAAGTTCCAACCATCTTGTTTGCCTGGCATTCAATGTTGGTTGTTCAAAAAGATACTTCAGGCCAATGTGGTCTATCCTTAATTCGAATTTATTCCCCGTGAGATAATGCCTCCACATCCTCAAGGTGTGAACAATGGTAGCAAGTTCCAAATCATGTGTGGCATAGTTCCTCTCATGTTATTTAAGCTTTATGGACTCATATCCAATGACATGTCCATTTTGCATGAGGACTCCCTCAAGTCCTTCCTTAAATGCATCTGTACATACCACAAAACTTTCCTTTGGGTCAGTAATATTTAACACAAGTGCACTAGTAAGTAATTCCTTCAATAGATTAAAATTATTTTCACACTTGAGTGTCCATTCAAATTTAGTCCCCTTATTTTGCAACGAAGTGATGGGATGAGCAATATTAGAGAACCCTACTATGAACCTTCTATATTAGCCAGCTAATCCCATAAAATATCTGACGTCTGACACATTTTTGGGTGTTGTCCATCCTCTAATGGCTTCGATATTCTCTTGATCTAATGCTATGCCCTACTCTGAAATAATGTGTCCCAAGTAATGGACCTGCTTTTGATAAAAATAACACTTACTCAACTTGGCATACAACTGATGTTCTCTCAGTACTTTCAATACCAATCTTAAGTGATGTCCATGCTCTTCTTCAAACTTAGAATAGATAAGTATGTCATCCAGGAATATTATGACAAACTTATCAAAATAATTTATGAATATGCCATTGATTAAGCACATGAAGACAACTGGTGCATTGGTCAGTCCAAATGGCACCACTACAAATTCATAATTCCCATACCTGGTCCTAAAGGTTGTCTTATGAATGTCTTTTTCCTTGATTCTTAACTGATGGTATCCTGCCCTCAAGTCAATCTTTGAGAATATCTTTTCTCCTCTTAACTGATCAAAGAGGTCATCAATTCGGGATAGAGGATACTTGTTCTTCATAGTGCACTTGTTCAGTTATCAAAATTCATTACACAGCCTCAAGGTTCCATCTTTCTTTTTTACGAAAAGTATTGGTGCTCCCCAAGGTGAAACACTTGGACGTATGTACCTTTTCTTCAACAATTCCTCCAACTGCTTTTGTAATTATTTTAACTCTGACGTGCTCATTCTGTAAGGTGTTTTTGATATCGGGGAAGCTTCTGGCACTAAATAAATTGAGAAATATATCTCCCTTCTTGGTGGAAATCCGAGTATTTCTTGGAATACATCTTCAAATTCTTGTAGTACCGAGGAATCTTCGAGGCTTGACCCCTTTGTATTTTTTGGCTCTTCCACATGAGCTACATATAGTTGACTTCCTTTCCTAAAACATTTTTTCAGTTGTAAGGCTGAAATCTCCCTTATAGATATGGGTCTTGGAACTCCTTTCACAATGCTCTGTTTTCCATTTCCATCAAGACATGTAAATGTATTGTTATGACAATCTAGGACAACATGATGTTTTTCCAACCAATCCATTCCAATCAGAATATCATAAGACCCCAATGGTATGATATTTAGATCAATACTAGAATTCATGCCATTAAGACTTATGGAACAACTTCTGACCATATCATGAATTCTTCTTTTGGTTCTAGTGGCTAACTGAATCAAACTTGCTTTTCCAAGTTTACTTTTCTCCAAATGTAATCTATCCACTATCGTAGGATCAATTTAGAAATAACTTTCTCCTAAATCAATCAAAATAGCAACATGTTGATTTATGATCTTACCTTCCACCTCGATCATATTGGACTGGTGCTCTGCATGTCGATCATTTAAATCTACATAGATTCTTCCCATATATTCAACTATTGTAGCTTCTTGTATGTTGTGCACAGTCTTCACTCTGTCCTTTTTGTGTGGGAAATCCTTGTACAGGTGATCTTCCTTGCATCCTCAACATTGGATTGGTGGTCTTCCCCTTTTTCCCAAGGAATCTTCCTTCTTGGAATCTCCCTTAGAGTACTAATCTTGATGATTTATATTAGGATCATTCCTATTGAAGGGAGGTTTGAATCCTTTCCTCCTCTGATCGGACTTGGCATTTTTATTTCCCTTTCAAGATTTCTGCAGAGATTCTATTCCATGGCCTTGCTCATACATGTATTTATCCTTCCTAATGGCTTCAGTCAAGGTCTTGGGCTCATCATACTTGATATTTCCCTTATAAAAGGCTAGAAGTCCACTTAGAAATATTTGTATTTTCACTTTCTCATCACCAATTAACCTGACATACTTTAATAATCCCAAGATATTCTTCTCGTACTCTTCCACAGTCATGCTTCCCAACCTGAGTTCAAAGAACTCCTGCATTTTCTTGTCATGGAAATTCTCTGAGAGGTACTCCTTCTGGAAGTAGTTCTTGAATTGCTTCCAAGTGATCCTACTTTCATTAACATGTTCCACTTGCTTCAGTTGGTCCCACCACATTGCAACTTTACTGTGTAAATGGTAGGTGGAAATCATGGCTTCCAGGTTGGACGAATAGTTATGCAACTGAAAATATCTCCCGAGCCCAAAAAACCATGCTTCGACATCATCTTCCTTTTCTATTTCATCCTCAAAGGAAGGTGGATTGACCTTCCTCAACTCTCCTTGCAAACTATCTACCTCTTGTTTCCTTCTTTAGTGTCTAACAAGACACACCTCTGGATTCTTACGGGATCATCTTATGCATAAAACTTTCTTTCTGAGTAAGGAGGTGAGTGGCATCCATGAGCTTGGCTAGAACTTCTGGAATAACCAGCTCTTCCACGATCATCCCTTCTTTCATGGCACATGCTTTCTTCCTCTTGTGTTGAGTTTGATCCCTTCTTTGTTTGTATCTGAAACTAATTTAAGCTATACAAAACTCGAGTATTTATCTGACTTGCTCTCACATCAGCCTCTCATTGTCTTCTTTGTAGCTCTGCACTTCCATCTTATGGATTCTTACCATTTCTATTAATGTTTATTGCTCTCCTTTTCCCTTGCATCCATTGGAATCTGTCTCTGCATTACCAAATCTGGTATTCTAGCCTTCAGCCTCCTTATCATTACTGAAATATCCCTCACCTTGTTCCATTTCCTCAATACGCATCCTGAGTAGATGTGTTTAAACCCCTTAATTCTGCAAAATGTGCAAGCGACCATTTTGTTAGAATTATGCATATGATAAACAAAATTTCTAAACCATGCTACAGGTCTCTTTATTTTTTTTTGTTCATGGAGATCATATCCCCATTCTCCAAAAATAACAGTGTCCTGTTATCCTTGGCTAACACAGAATTTTATCCTACGCAGGTGTTTCCTTCAAACGACCTTCTGAGGTGACCATGACTAGAAACCACAACTAAATTCTTTCTTATCACTTTTCTGTCTCGAAGACCACCAATTCGGCCCTTAGACCTCCTTTCCCTTAGCTCTCAATCTGTGTTGAAAAGTCAACAAGAAACATGTGTCTAATTTATTTTTCCCTTAATTAAATTAGACA
>JASDQU010503621.1:51782-84242 GCA_032191745.1 Picea mariana
ATTATAATCCCTTTTCTTCAAATGTTATATCAATGTAGAATTTGAAGAAAAGGGATTATAATTACGTTATTACTGATTCACCCCCCCTCTCAGTAATCCAACAAGTAAGCCTCAACTATCAGATTAAGGAGAACACATGGTGCAGATCCATGGACTCTGGGTGAAGACCCGAAGTTAATCTTAGTTGTTCGATCTAGGAGGACACATGGTGACAGATTGGCCAGTTCAGGATAATTGGAAGTGTGCTATTATGGAAACTCCCGAAGTCCTGAATCCTAAAGAGCCGAAGTGATGGGGCATGATGACATCACCTAGAGGTGATGTGAATACTGGAATTCTTGAAGTGACGTGGCTTGCAGACGTCACCTGGGATGACGTAAACACATGGGATGTGTGCCACGTGTCAGTAATTTTTGAGCATATGGAGTATTGAAATATCAGTTAGAACATGACATGTGTCACCCGCTTGATTGGGCCAAGTGTCTACTTCTATTATTTCACCATGTGGCGATAGATCATGTAGTCCGGAGACTGGGCACTCCAGTGGGGAAAAATATGATAGGTTGCATTGGGTTGAAAACTCCCTAAGGCCCGAAGGTTGGAGAACATATCGAACATTGATTCCAGAACATACACATCAAAGGATCATCGACTTCGGGTGAAATCAATCCGGGAGAAAGTGCAGGAGGAAATTTTTGAAACTTTTGAAGCCTGAAGAGCCAAAGTGATTCACAATCACTGATTTGTGGGAGGACACCTGTTGATAGATCATGAACTCTAGGTAAAAGTGTTCTAGGAGGAGGAAAGTGAGGAAATTTGAGTTTCCTGAAGCATGGATTCCCGAAGTGGATCTTGATCATTGATCATGAAAGAGGACGAGGACCATTGATCCGGTCCTGGATGAAAGTTCTGAAGTTCCGAAGCTCTAGACAAACACTTTTTCAGCTAAGCGCATAGTCATGGCCATGGTGATATGCGGATTGAGAGCTGAGGGGAAGGAGGTCTAGGGGCCGAATTGGTGGTCTTCGAGATAGAAAAGTGCTAAGAAAGGATTTAGCTGTGGTTTCTAGTCGTGGTCACCTCAGAAGGTCGTTTGAAGGAAGCGCCTGTGCAGGATAAAATTCTGTGTCAGCCAAGGATAACAGGACACTGTTATTTTTGGAGAATGGGGATATGATCTCCATGAACAAAGAAAAATAAAGAGACCCGTAGCATGGTTTGGAATTTTTTTTTATCATATGCATGATTCTAAAAAAATGGTCGCTTGCACATTTTGTAGAATTAAGGGGTTTAAACACATCTACTCAGGATGCATATTGAGGAAATGGAACAAGGCGAGGGATATTCCATTCATGATAGGGAGGCTAAAGGATAGAATACCAGATTTGGTAATGCAGAGACAGAGTCCAATGGATGCAAGGGAAAAGGAGAGAAAGAAACATTAATAGAAATGGTAAGAATCCAGAAGATGGAAGTGCAGAGATACAAAGCAGACAATGAGAGACTGATGTGAGAGCAAAGTCAGATAAATACTCTAGTTTTGTATATCTTAAATCAGTTTCAGATACAAACAAAGAAGGGATCAAACTCAACACAAGAGGAAGAAGGCATGTGCCATGAAAGAAGGGATGATCATGGAAGAGCTGGTTATTCCAGAAGTTCTAGCAAAGATTATGGACGCCACTCAATTCCTTACTCAGAAAGAAAGTTTTATGCATCAGATGATCCTGTAAGAATCCATAGGTGTATCCTGTTAGACACTAAAGAAGGAAACGAGAGGTAGATAGTTTGTAAGGAGAGTTGAGGAAGGTCAATCCACCTTCCTTTGAGGATAAAATAGAAAAGGAAGATGATGTCGAAGCATGGTTTCTTGGGCTCGGGAGATATTTTCAGTTGCATAACTATTCATCCAACCTGGAAGCCAGGATTGCCACCTACCATTTACACAGTAAAGTTGCAATGTGGTGGGACCAACTGAAGCAAGTGGAACATGTTAATGAAAGTAGGATCACTTGGAAGCAGTTCAAGAAGTACTTCCAGAAGGAGTACCTCTTAGAGAATTTCTATGACAAGAAAATGCAGGAGTTATTTGAACTCAAGTTGGGAAGCATGACTGTGGAAGAGTACGAGAAGAAGATCTTGGGATTATTAAAGTATGTCAGGTTCATTGGTGATGAGAAAGTGAAAATACAAATATTTCTAAGTGGACTTCCAACCTTTTATAAGGGAAATATCAAGTATGATGAGCCCAAGACCTTGACTGAAGCCATTAGGAAGGATAAATACATGTATGAGCAAGGCCATGGAAGAGAATCTCTGCAGAAATCTTGGAAGGGAAATAAAAATGCCAAGTCCGATCAGAGGAGGAAAGGATTCAAACCTCCCTTCAATAGGAATGAGCCTAATATAAATCATCAAGATTAGTACTCTAAGGGAGATTCCAAGAAGGAAGATTTCTTGGGAAAAAGAGGAAGACCACCAATCCAATGTTGGGGATGCAAGGAAGATCACCTGTACAAGGATTTCCCACACAGAAAGGATAGAGTGAAGACTATGCACAACATACAAGAAGCTACAATAGTTGAAGATATGGGAAGAATCTATGCAGATTTAAATGATCGACAAGTAGAGTACCAGTCCAATATGATCGAGGTGGAAGGTAATATCATAAGTCAACCTATTTCTATTTTGATTGATTAAGGAGAAAGTTATTTCTAAATTGATCCTACGATAGTGGATAGATTACATTTGGAGAAAAGTAAACTTGGAAATGCAAGTTTGATTCAGTTAGCCACTAGAACCAAAAGAAGAATCCATGATATCATCAGAAGTTGTTCCATAAGTCTTAATGGCATGAATTCTAGTATTGATATAAATATCATACCATTGGGGTCTTATGATATTCTGCTTGGAATGGATTGGTTGGAAAAGCATCATGTTGTCCTAGATTGTCATAACAAGACATTTACATGTCTTGATGAAAATGGAAAACAGAGCATTGTGAAAGGAGTTCCAAGAACCATATCTATAAGGGAGATTTCAGCCTTACAGAAAAAATGTTTTAGGAAAGGATGTCAACTATATGTAGCTCATGTGGCAGAGCCAGAAAATACAAAGGGGTCAAGCCTCGAAGATTCCTCGGTACTACAAGAATTTGAAGATGTATTCCAAGAAATACTTGGATTGCCACCAAGAAGGGAGATATATTTCTCAATTGATTTAGTGCCAGAAGCTTCCCCGATATCAAAAACACCTTACAGAATGAGAACGTCAGAGTTAAAATAATTACAAATGCAGTTGGAGGAATTGTTGAAGAAAGGGTACATATGTCCAAGTGTTTCACCTTGGGGAGCACCAATACTTTTCGTAAAAAAGAAAGATGGAACCTTGAGGCTGTGTAATGAATTTTGATAACTGAACAAGTGCACTATGAAGAACAAGTATCCTCTATCCCAAATTGATGACCTCTTTGATCAGTTAAGAGGAGCAACGATATTCTCAAAGATTGACTTGAGGGCAGAATACCATCAGTTAAGAATCAAGGAAAAAGACATTCATAAGACAACCTTTAGGACCAGGTATGGGAATTATGAATTTGTAGTGGTGCCATTTGGACTGACCAATGCACCAGTTGTCTTCATGTGCTTAATCAATGGCATATTCATAAATTATTTGGATACGTTTGTCATAATATTCCTGGATGACATACTTATCTATTCTAAGTTTGAAGAAGAGCATGGACATCACTTAAGACTAGTATTGAAAGTATTGAGAGAACATCAATTGTATGCCAAGTTGAGTAAGTGTTATTTTTATCAAAAGCAGATTCATTACTCGGGACACATTATTTCAGAGTAGGGCATAACAGTAGATCCAGAGAATATCGAAGCCATTAGAGGATGGCCAACACCCAAAAATGTGTCAGATGTCAGATATTTTATGGGATTAGCTGGCTAATACAGAAGGTTCATAGTAGGGTTCTCTAATATTGCTCATCCCATCACTTCGTTGCAAAATAAGGGGACTAAATTTGAATGGACACTCAAGTGTGAAAATAATTTTAATTTGTTGAAGGAATTACTTACTAGTGCACCTGTGTTAAATATTACTGACACAAAGGAAAGTTTTGTGGTATGTACAGATGCATTTAAGGAAGGACTTGAGGGAGTCCTCATGAAAAATGGACATGTCATTGGATATGAGTCCATAAATCTTAAATAACATGAGAGGAACTATGCCACACATGACTTGGAACTTGCTACCATTGTTCACACCTTGAGGATGTGGAGGCATTATCTCATGGGGAAGAAATTCGAATTAAGGATAGACCACATTGGCCTGAAGTATCTTTTTGAACAACCAACAAGATGGTTGGAACTTTTAAGTGAATATGACTTCGATATCAAGCATATCAAGGGAAAGGAAAATAAAGTTTCTGATGCACTTAGTAGAAGAGTTCATATCATGCATGCTACTGCTGTCAGTATGCATCAGTTAGACTTGAAGAGAGGAATTTTAGATGTTCTTGTTACAAACTAGAATTACCTACAGGTAAAGGAAAGCTTATAGAAAGGATATGTACAACATAAAATAAAGGAGTATGAGATAAAGGAAGATGGATTTCTCATGCATAAAAATAGAATCTATGTTTCTAGTTCTGGAGAAATGATGAATTTGGTACTGAAGGAAATGCATGATGTTCCTTATGCTGGACATCCCAGTGACCAGAAAACAATTATAGTAGTAAGAAGCCAGTTCTTTTGGCCGATAATGAAGAATGATGCTGCTGATTACATCGATCGATGTATGGAATGTCAGAAGGTGAAGGCTGAGCATAGGCACCCAACGGGTTTGCTGCAACCATTTCCAATTCCAGAGAAGAAATGGGAAGTGATCACCATGGATTTCATCACAGGATTACCTAGAATGAATAAGAAAAATGATTTAATCATGGTGGTGGTTTACAAATTAACAAAGGCTTCTCATTTTGTGTCTGTGAAGACAACACATACAACGACTAATATTGCAGAATTTTCATGAAGGAAATTGCTAGGTTGCATGGGATACCTAGGACAATTGTCTCAGAAAGAGATACAAAGTTTACATCCAATTTATGGAGGGGAATTTTTAAAGGATTTGGCACAAATCTAAACTTTAGCACAACATATCATCCCCAGACAGATGGGAAAACATAGAGAGTCAATCGAATAATTGAAGATATGATAAGAATGTATGTGATGGATAAACCATCTAAGTGGGAAGATTACTTACACTTGGTTGATTTTGCATATAATAATGGGTGTCAAGCTTCATTGATAATGAGCCCATTTGAAGCCTTGTACGGTAGGAAATGCGATACTCCAATAAGATGGGACAACCCAGCAGATAGAGTACTACTTAGGCCGGAGTTGCTCAAGGACATGGAAGACCAGCTGGCCAAGATCAAGCAGAATTTAACAACAACTCAGGATAGACAGAAAGTTTATGGAGACAAGAATAGGACAGCTAGAGAATTTAAAGTAGGGGATCATGCACTTTTGAAAGTGAAGCCCAAGAAAATATCTTTGAAGTTGGGTAGTTGTACAAAGCTAGAAGCCATATTCTGTGGTCCATTTGAAATATTGGAGAAAATAGGGCCAGTTGCATACATGCTTTCATTGCCTGCATCCATGAATGTGCACTGTATTTCATGTATCTTTACTAAATAAATATGTACATGACCCCAACCATGTTATTGATTGGCATCTGATTCAGGTAGAGACAGAGGGAGACTTTCAGGTTCAACCAGTGTGAGTATTAGATAGAAAGGTCAAAATAATTCAAATTGAGTTATAGAGATGGTAAAAGTTTAGTGGACCTGCTACGGTCATGAATATGCTACCTGGGATCATGAAGATGCCATGTGGGTAGAGTACCCACAATGTTTTGAATAAATTTGAGATTTTTATCTCTATTTTGTATATGCACTGAGGACAATGCCAACATAAGGGGGAGGGGATGTAACACCCTAGGTTTTGAACCCCCATTCTAAATAATGTATGGTTACAATGCTGAGAGGCCCGAGTGCCCAAACAATTATTAAAATTCCAGTGTGCCTAAGACATGTAATGTTTTTTATAATTATTAATAATAAATACATGGCTGGTTGCTAGACGGTCAAGGACTAGAGTTATAGGGGGCTATGATTCCACAAGAAAGGGGGATTGAGGGGATAATTGTTTATTCTATGTTAATTACCCTTTTTTCCTAAGGGAGGGGATTGGTTACCTGACATTCTTGGGGAAGGACAGGAGGTTCTTGATTCCCCACAAAAATACTTAAGCCCATCCTTTTTCTGATTGTGGGGTTGGTCATTGGCTCATCTGCTCCTTCACTCTTGCATTTCATACCATTATTTCCCTCACACCCTCCCATGTACTCACTTACCCATCCATTGATCCATCCTTACCCGCATCTTGGCTTGGAAAAGGGAAAGGAACTGCTGAGAATTAACCACAGGATAGTTGGCTGTAACGGTGGCTGGTGCAATCCAACCATGATCTGGGGCCTACATGTCTGAGATGCATTGGACTGTGCCCTATTTTGCTTACAACTGCAAGTCCTGAGAGTTCCAACATTGCTATTCCGGACCATCGATGCTAGAGGCCCTAGAAAAAGGAGAAGGACTATTTGAGGTACTGCATGGAAGAGAAGGGTGGAGGTCCATTCTCTTGGGCGATACAGGTTGGGTAGAAGAGAGTTGGGTACTTGGATTTTTGTGGGTGCTGGGAAACCCGTGAGAGCTTGAGAGATAACTAGTATGGGAACCCAAGTACACTTTGGAACCGTCCTTGTGGATTCATAGCCCTGGCTCGAGGGTGACACTACTGTTGAGATTTGGAGCAGTGGTGTCTACGGTTAGGTGGAACGTCCTTTGTATGCAGCCAGTTGGTGTTGCCTTTTTATAAAGATAAGTTCTCTATGTGGTGATATTATTATCTGTGTATGAATGTATTCCGTTGTGTATTTTAATTATCGTTTAACTAAATCTTGTATTATGCATGTTTGCTAGATATTGTTGTGGATGTCGCTAAATCTTGTATCTTATGCGTTATTATTAATTAAAGAAGGTATCGATAAGAGTACAAAGTTCAAGGGTGGGCTTGTAGGTAGCATTTCCCAACCTGTTGCTGGCTGGGTATGTTACACCTTCTCCTTGTACCTCGAATTTAACCTGTAAGGCATCTGTCTCATTGGATTAGCTCATGGTTTCAGTGGAATCTTCATCTCTCCTAAGTCTCATGGTATTCCCTTCATCTATGAAAATGTCATTGGGAATAAGTCTTTATATTCTCGCAGTAAGTCTTCAATATTCTCAACTATCTCATCACTCCAATAATCTCATATCTATGTAAACTTGGGATTCTCTGTCAACCCACTATTTACCTTCCACGTCTTTATAGGTTGTGTATATGTGGAAGATTCAAGCTCTGGGCCTTCTACTACTCATTCTCCTTTTGTCTCAGGTACTTGTATATTTCTGGGATCCTCTTCATCATACTCTTCCTTGGCTACATTATAGCACTTTATTAGCTCATGGACAATGATGTTGGCTTTGTGCGCACTGCATACTGGTACTACTTCCATCGTCTCTTCTTTCGAGAATATATTCGTTCAGATAGCATGTAGCACTGCATCTATTGAAGGAGATTCATGTTCAAATGTAAACTTGATTTTGAACCTCTAGGAAAATTCTTCCCATATCGTTGTCTCCCTACGCATCTCTAATTCCAAATACTCGTTCTTCAGAATTGTGTCCAGTGTGTGTATAAACATGTGCGTCCACTCTATTTCTAGTACTGAACTCCATAAATCCCTGTACTATTCAACATGATCTGCTGGATCACTCTCCCATGTATACTTCTGCTCAATATTTTCTTCCTCGGTACCAAACCTTACTTGCATTAGTTTGTTGCATTGTGACCAATATTTCATTCCCTCTCTGTGTGCAGCCCACCATATGGCTTGAGTTTCCTTTAATACAACATCTAGTGTTAACAACCTTTATTGTTCGGGTACCTACAACTCAAATTATTTTACAAACATGATTATATTAGTTAATCCATCATACCTAGGCGGATCACATATATCCATTCCAATCCATTGCAAGGATCAAGTGATGCGTGCACATCATCTAGTTGACACTTCATGCATTCTCGATTGGCAATTATTTAGACCTTATTCAGAATATGATGCACATGAATTGATACTTTGCCAACTTAATGCACCATCCCCTGTCGGGTTGACATAATCCTCCATCTATGCAATCATGTTATATAAATTTTCAATGCCGTTTTCCCTTGTTGACTCTATGTATCTCTTTCCATCTGATGGGTGCAAGGGTGCAATAAATTTCAAATCTCCAGCTTCAAATAACTTTCTCACGTTTCTCCTTTCCATTTGTTAGTTTGTATAGTTGAAATTTAAGTGAAACCAATTAAGTTTGAACTTGCACCACTCCTCCACTGTCTCCCACTAGAGATGATTCCAATTCCATTGCAATTTCTAGTGCCTCGGGTTGCGAAACAACCTTCTGTTGGATAAATGGTTTGCGAATGTGTGGTATAAGACTTGCAATAAACCATTATTGATGATATTGATCTGGGACCTAGAAATTTATTCTACCCATCACATCCTTAAATCTTTGGTCGAATTCTCATACCAACTCTGTTTGTACCTGTTTAATCTCTTTCAGTTCTATGATGTACTTCAACTTTGACTTTGGCTTCTTGAACTCCTTCAACAATGATTTCTTAATCTCTTTAAAAGTCATGTCTTGTCCTGTAGACGTGATGCTCTATAGCTTCATATACCATACTAGCAAACGACCTTTATATGTCATTGTTAATTACGCAATATTCACAACCTCATATTGGACATTCTTTGCAGCCCAAATTGTCTCACAGACAAACAAGTGTTGTTCTAAGTCCTCCAACCCGACTCCTTGACACTCAGGAAGTTGAAGAGTATTGTATACCCCTACCATGTTTCTTTGTGTATTCCCTCCGCTTGGTGATGTTGGTTGACTCTTATTCTAAATATGCACACTAATTCCACTGCTTTGACTTCTACTACTTGGTCCTCCTTGGATAACTACAATTTCTTTTAAAAAACATTCAACCATTATTTCTGAGTGTGGTGATGCACACGAGGTGTTGGATTTGACACTATCCTTTCTGAGTAGGACTTATTGGTTCTTCTATTATTGGAATACAATGAAACTACTCTTCTTCGCCTCCTATGTATGGTACCTCCATGATTCAGACTAGTGCACAAGGTTCTTTCCCCTCTAGATCATTGTGATACTATTCTTTCTCATCACCATTCTTTTTCCTCTTGTACCTCATTCCTCTGTGCTACTCTCCAAACTAGTATTCTTCCTCCAGTATACCCTCTTCTTGCATCCTTAGTCCCTCCCTATCTCTTTCATTGTGTCTTTCATTATCTCAAAAACACCTCCTATCATCCCCCTATTCCCCTATGTGCATGAACCCCTTAGCAGTCAGATTCCATTATCATAATGTTCTTTTCACACAATAACATATTTATCCACGTACCTAAATATTTCAAGAACCTCCCACATGGACCTTTGAAAAAGTCCTTTTCTGCTACATTGTATGATTGAATACAATCTACTTCAAATTCTATAACACAACCTCCTAGTATGTTATCCAACCAAAAATCAAATGCTTGAGTAGTTGGGTTACTTATACAATTCAAATTTCTTACCAATTCAGGAGTCCAATTCCTCAATGTTGTAGCATTGTACCTTCTATTTTTCTCCACTAATATTTCTATCCATTGAGTCAGAATAATTGGAAATTATCCATAGAAAATTTCATGAAGATATATGTTCTTATACCTTTGCATCCACTGCTTGTCACTCATCTGAGGGTTTTTGTCATACTGTCGAGAAAAATCTTGTTCCTTTCTTTCCAACCATTATGACATGTCCTTCATATTCAACCTCCAAAACATCCCCTTAATCACAAAGTCTCGGTCCGACAATGAAACCATTTGTTGGTTCTTTGTGTGGGTTGTAAGAACCTATGTTCGGTTCATCTATGGCCAACAAAAACCATAAGACACCACCCATTTTGGCATCACCTTCTTGAGAATATGAAGCCTCACCCGAGGTATCTATTGGGACTGCGAGAACCAGGCTTCTACAGTAGTAAGAGAATGAGATGCAGTCGTTCGGTTCATCCTTCCTTATTGTGTCTGTGCGCATAACTCTATTCTATTCAATATTAACTTACTTATGATTCATATTCCTATTATCAACATAGTCCATATTCAGATATACTTCATTTCTATAACAATTATGAACATTGCATCATAAATAACCATAAGACAAATCTATTCTATGATGCATACAAACAAAATTTATAAGAAAACATAGAAGGACATAAACACAATATTTAATATCACCTCTTTAGCATTCCTTTATTTATTCTTCCCATCAATATACTATTACATTCATGAACTCTGGAACCCAATCATATGGAGGAACTCCTCAATACATCTCGTAGATTGGAACTCAACATGGACCAAAACAAAACATAACCCCTAATATCCCTACCCTATAAATATTTATACATCAAAATATAGGGCTTAAAACCCTACTTAGTTCCTCCCAAACACCCATTACATTGCATGGCCAAATCAATTAACTGGTTGTTCAACCGCTTTCTTCTACTTTTCAATTTGCATGCTTCTTTTCTGTTGTTCTTCTATTTCTATAATGTCGAACTTCCATCCTTCTATCATGCTTTATTCTTCTCTTGATTTATCCTTTTTTGGATTTATTCTTCTGTTTGTGCGTTGTCTTCCTTCTACACACTTTCATCCTTCTGCACACTGTCCTCCTAGATGCGCCTCAACTACACGCTCCTTAGGTTTCCTTCTTCTTCTGCTCGCTTTTCCTATACTTAGGATTTCTCCCAAAAAATGTATCAAAACTGAAAAATTGTTTCCAAAGCTACCTATCCATCAAACATACCTATTCTCAATTCAAGGAAGCATGCGCATGATAAGGGCAATCAGGGGATGTTTTCTCCAAGGTTAAGGTGTCGAGTTGCAAAGGAATAAATTGCAAGGATAGTGAATGGTAGGAATGCATGGGAAAATGGTTCAACGAAGACAAGTTGAAGCTGACATTAGGCCTAGAAGCGCGAGCGGTTAATATGCAATGCAATTACAAATCAATTTTTTTTGGAAGCCCCGTGGTTAGGTTGGCCAGTAAGAGATTGAGAGGAAGTTATGAGGCCTCAATGCAAAGACATGGTGGGAATAAACAGGGCTTCTAAGCCTACTAAAAAAAATGCAGCATGGGTGTTAAATATTCCAATGAGGTACTAACTAGGAAACCCATGAAGAGGTAAGATCTACCATTCATAAAGAACACCTTTAAAGTAGTTTGAAGGTATGATATTGTGAACGAATGGAGTGGATCCTATAGATAAATTCATTGTGCTGGTGGAAATGAACCTACCCTATATGCTACTAACGGACACAATAACTGATGAAGAATCGAAAGAGGTTATAACATAAGTATCAATATGTGTTAGAGGGAGTATTTTAGGTAATGGATAGAAAAATATTGAGAATAAGATATGAAACTTCAATGCAAAGTTAGGGCGAGGCTAAACAAGACTCCCAGGTCTAAATAGAAACTTACTACATGAGCGCCATAATGCAAAGGAATTATGAGCTAGGACACTCATGGAAGATAGACTCTACCACATGAATTACACCACTTCTAAACAACAAAGAAGGTTCCATGTCGCAACTTAGTGGGGCCGATCCTCATTCAAAATGAAATAGGAAATGGGTAATGCAAAAATGCATGAAGGGGAAAATCTAACGTATATTCAAGTTTCAAGATCATTGCTTGTCAAAACAAATCGTCATGGAATGAAAATGTACCAAAGAAAATGTCTCCAAATTCCTGTATATAATACCAAACACACTTACCCAGAAGTTAATAATTCCAATATATAAACCTCTGATAAAAACATTTGCTACGGGATACAAAACTTGAAAACAAGAAACCCTAAAAGTAAATATGTATAGAGGGACACACAACCTTGTAACTTTTGCATAATAGTTCTCCAGATACATCTCATTTCTAGGCTCAAGCCAAGAGTTTTGTTGGTAACCAACCAATAAAGATTCCAGTTTAGGAAGAGGTCGAGGATCCATAATCATAGCTTCAAGGATTGCCTCTTCCAACCGAAACTCAACATCCATGAACCTGGGCTTGAAAACACACAAATACTAGGGCTTGAGGTATTACAAACAATAATATCAGACTCAAAAGGAAATTCCAAATTACTCCATCCAATAGGGGGAAGCAAGGGCTCATGTTCCCCCATTGGATAGAAAACCTGATCAATTTCCAAGGCCTTGTCTCGGGAAGGTGAAAATAACTATAAAAATACCATCTCAGAAGAAATTAAACACTGAGGATAAGACACCACATAATTCATTTTTGGCAGGGAAGAGTCTACTCGAACACTAGGAACACACAAAGGGGAAAAATAAGCTGAACTCAAACTAGGATGATGATTATCAGATGGAAGTTGATGAATAGTGACAATACTTCCGTTGTGAGGGAAATTCATCATACAAAAGAGCGTAGACACCACAACCTTCATATCATAAACATAATCATTCCCAAGAATCATATTAAAGTCTAAAGGGACTATAACCACTAATATATCGACTAGAATATTCTTCCCACCTAACGTGATTTGAAATTGAGGAGGAATCCCCAGACATTCACTAGGTTTTCTGTCGAAATCCAACAAATCACTAGTAAATGACACAATCTTGGGAGAACTCAAAGCTTTCCAAGATGAGGAGGATAAAATACTTGCACATAATCCTTCATCTACAATACATCGACGAACTCCTTTCAACATAGGTTCAACTAGATTGTTATTTGGAAAGGTGCAGAAGAAGGAAGGTGGGGCTCCACAAAATCATTCCAATCAAAGAAAAACATCCTAGGACTTGGAGGGGGTGTACTAAAAGAGAGTGGATTTCCCCCTTTTTCAAAATGTAATGAACTTGAAATGATAAAGACATAGTTGAAAGACACATCACTCCATGAAAGAGGAGTGGGATCAGCTAAAGATTTCATCGACTTGACCATTTTGGAAGATTGGTCACTCTCCAAGAGAAGAGTGGGATCAAATATTTCATTGGCACAACCACTTCTTCAACCACTGGTTTAATAATATGTGATACAACATAGTCAATATATGCATCACCCCCAAAACAAGACTGGTATTAGTCGAAGATGAGATCAACACGACCACTTCCTCAACCACTAGTTGAATAGGATGTGAGACAACATGGTAAAGAGATGTATCAACCCCCAAAACAAGATTGGTATCAGCCAGATATGGGATCGACATGATCACTTCATCAACCAAAGATTGATTAGACTATTTGGAAACCAAACATGACATAGAACTAGAAGGTCCTTCATACAAGGACCACACTCTTCGTACCATGACAATAACAAGGCATAAATGAGTAAGGTGAGATCATTTTCAAAGATTACAAGGGAACTTGGGCTTACATCCTATTCATCTAGGTTTATCGATAGTATTAATTCCCCCAACATGACTTGCAGTGACCAGTGGGTTTCCCCCAACATGACTTGCAGTGGCTAGGTGTTGATCTCCAACATTACTTGCAGAGGTTGGTGACATTTTTCTAGTATGAATACATGTGACTAGACTTTCACTCCCATCATGACTCACAGAGGCTGGTTGCTTGTCCTTAACATGACTCAAAAAGGTTGTTGACTTTCCTCCAACATGACTCACAAATGTTGGTGAGATAATGCTAGTATGAATCACAATGGCTGAACTTGTTCTTCCACCATGACTCATAACAACTTGTTTCTTTCCCCCATCATGACTTGTAGATGTTGGTGACCTAAATCCAACATGACTAGCATAGGTTCATTTCTGAACTCTATTATGAATTGTAGGGAATATGATCTTTCCCCCATCATGAGTTGCATAGGGTGGGTGCAGGTCTCCAACATGACTAGCAAAGGTTGGTGACTTATTCTTCTTACTCTTCCTCTTCTTATTCCTTTTAGAATTCTAGTTACTAGTAGCAAGAATTTCACCAGAAGAGGGAAAAGGAGGAGTAAAATTTACGGATGCAAAAGGTGAAGAATCAACATCCATACGATGCTCATTAAATAAGGTGCTTATTTGAGAATCATCAAGAGCATTTAGGACATTTGGAGTGGTCCAAAACCAAACTGGTAGTCCTACATTCAACCCAAGAATGTTCAAAGTGGCCATCAAGGGGGCACTAACATTGATATCCTCTTGGGTAGGGGTCCCTTGGTTGGTATCCTCAAGAAATTTGGACATATTGTTCTTATGCATAGGTTCATTCCTTGCGAGATTGTTCATGTCCATAAAATCCTCATTCAATTACTTTGACGAACTAGTGGTATAAAAACCCACGCCTTCTAGGAGGTGGCTCCATGCTTTCAAGAGAAATATCAGGGGTTGTTCCCTACTAGAAGAGTGGTTGGTCAACCACCCTGAATCAATGATCCAAAAGTGGTGATTATGAAACAAACTAATGCCAACTATACAAAGCAACACTCCAATAAAAATCCCTAAGAGAAACATCACAAGAAAACAACTTTTCCAAATCTTTAGCTCAGGTGGATAAGGTCCTAAGTCTAAAGCAATGAAAAAGTGGAAAGGGACCTTCTAGACAAAGGCACAAGTTGATTAAGTCCCGTGGACCAATGGATGAAGCAATAAGAAATAGTTATCCCAAACTCCACTGACCAACCTTATCCTGTGCAAGCATCCATGCCTCGCAGGGCATCCTCCAGTAGTACTGAAAAGTGTGATACACAATATTCCCTAGGTACTACAACAAACCCCCGCAGTCACCTTTGAGATCCCTAGGAAAATAAACAAAGGTTACCAACTCATAGTCAGTGTCCGGGGGGTACAATTGACAATAGGGATCAAACATATGGGTAGGTTAACTGATCCCAAAAATATTCCAGAGGACTGATTCTAGATGGGTCAATATCACTTTAAGAAAATCCCCCAATATATGAACTCTCCACTGCACTCATTAAGATTTGTTTGGGAATCTCCTCGACTCTCCTTTACATGACCTCGTGTTTGACTCTTGTGTTAGAGGAGATTCCCAGCTATACCTATACGACTGTTGGATTTGAATCTCCCTAAATCATACTCCTATGTTTGTTCAATGGCCTTGGAGATTTATCTCTCTAATCCTAATCCAAGTCCCTAACCCTAAAATTTTTTGTGAACCCTAGAAACAAAGTCTAGTACATTTTAAGTTTAACATTAATTTTAGAGGGTGTTTTTACTCAAAGGGTATGGAGTGAAACGGATGTTGTTTGAGAATATTAAAAAAATGAAACTTATAAGAACACTAGCAAAGAAATATTTACACTAATTCTTCAAATGAAAAATAGTTTCAAAAAGAAAATGCATGAACAATCCTTCAAACCTTGAAATGCAAATTTTTCTCTTTCTATGCAAAATGCATAATGCGGCCTTTTGAGAAAAGAAAAATAAGGAAACAAAAGGAAGTTATTTCTTATTTCTCCTTTTAAATTATTTCAATATGAGAATAAACCAAAATCCCATTCTAACATATTTTTCTTTTTCAAATAACAATGCAAAGAAAGAAAGAGACCTAACTGGAAAAAAAAATAGGTTTTTTTTTTTTTGTTTTCTTTTTCTTTATACCAAAGAAAAACTAACAAAATATGCTAAAAGAAAGTTTTTTTTAGTTTTATGTTTGAAAAATCCAAGGAAAACAAAAAATAAAAGTCTCTAACTCAAATATAAACTCAAGTTTCAAAGATGACCACAATAGTGACCAGAAAACCGAGATCTTGAGAACAAGATTAGTCTTATAGTCATGCAATCCAAGGGATAAAAGGGAGACAAATATGGATACAAAAAACTTTGTTTTACATTCAAATTTAATTCCTTACTAACCTCCTATCGGCCACAAAAAGGTTCGGGACCAAAATACCCAAAAAAGACCCCCAAACTAGTTGAAAGAGGGCTCCAAAAAGGGTGAAAAACAAGCAAAAAAAGTCACTTTTTGGAGGCATCCGTGGGTCAACCCACTACAAATCATGGATATACTATTATATACACAGTTTTTTATCATTATAGGAAGTGTATATAAAGTTTATACATGGTTTTTCCTTCCACAAAGTGCATATATCTGTGATTTGGCCTTGTATAAAGCATAGATATGGCCAATACTTACGTGTTTTTTGGCACTAAAATATGTGCTTCACCCCTATATAAAGGTAGAATATGTACGTGGTTAATGTGAAAGAAAAGAGAGTATACAATTAGAAAATCTTGGAAAAATGGGTATAAATCCCAAAACTCAAAATGTAGCAGAGAGACGAAAAGTAAGCCAAAAACATTGGGAAACCAAGAGCAATAACTTTCAGAATGATTTGAGAGTTTTCAAAGAGTTAACACAACAATAAAAAGAAAAATCAAACCCAATAGGCTCAGATTGTACTAAAGAACTAAACTAGACCCTCCTAGAACTAAGAGAAAATCTCAAGAAATCAAGTTTCTTACACATATCTACGACTGTGTACAAAAGGACTAGAAAACGTCCGCGGGCCATACAAGGGAAAATCGTGGATATCCATGAATCATAAAGGGAAAAAGCATGGATGGATTAATACAACTTGAAAAATAAAAATCCAATCTAGAAGGAGGCTTCCATAAACTTAGAAAAAGTTTCTAAATGGAAAATGCTTTGAAAGGATAGCCCAGAAAATAGGAAATGTTACAGAAATCAAAGACAACACAATACAACCTAAGACTGACCCAAAATAGGAGAAACTATCCCCATTATGGTTGCCAATTCTGTTAATGGTATTTTCCCCTGTGACCTTGGGTCTTGTCACAACAGAGTGAGACCATATGTAAAATACAAAACCTACCCTCACACACAACAATGCTATAAGAAAATAACTACTTCGAGGAGAGAAGGAGAGACCTCACACCTTGTATACTACATCTAATGCCAATCCTCTCTCTCATCCTTTTATTTTTCTCATGATCTCTACTGGTGTCAACCTATAAAAGGAGACCAAGTCTATGCTGTAGTAAGGTAGTTATGAATTCAAATAATACATATAATGTGGAAAAATTCAAAATATATGAAGCATACCAAAATATATCAATAGATTGAATAAATTTACACATGTATGGAGGGAAGTATAACTATTTTATTGAAAACAATATAAGTAGTTAGTTACAACTTGACTCTCGAAGACAACCGCCTAGGTTCCTTCACTGGTCCTTCAAGAATCAACTCAAAAATATGGCCCTTCCTTGGATGACCCAAAAGGGATAGGAACACACCCTATTTTCATATAAAAGAGAAGAAGTACTAGAAAACAAGTTCCAGATCAGGGGGATGCTACTCAAAGGATCAAGAAAAATAGGGAAGCTTGCAAATTCGTCAACATAATCTTGCACCTAGGTTGTCCTCCTCATCCATGCCTTCATGGGTGCCTTTATACCATCCTCAAGGGGGTTTAGGTGGTTGAATTACGTTTTTTATGGGCAAAGGGGAGTTTGGGAATGAGCCCAACTGAAAAAACCTTCTCGAAAATGTGGATTTTTTTTTTTCATATTTTTTGTGAGTTGCAAACTAGAAAGGCACATGAATCCATGGTTTGCACATAGGTGACTCACGAATGGAAAAAAATATTGTTTTTAAGTGATTTTGATGAAGGAGGATGGGATTTAAGTTTGCAAGCTAGGGGAAAGGACTAATCCATCTCAAAAATGCAATTGATGTGGAAATTTGCAGTATAACAAAGAGTATTTTCTTTCTCAACTCTAAATTATATGAAAGACCATTGCTGGTCTAGTTTAGTAATTGCAACAATAACGTCAATTATATAAACTAGTTATAGCATTATGGAACCATCTCTAGTAATGGTAAGAATACTTGAGTTTGTTGCTATCTAGACCCACTTACTAAAATATGGTCTTCTTTACCAATCACATAAGTTTACTTTAGAATGGTTTCCTATGGAAGTTCTCTATGAACTACTAATTTCTCTATAGTTGTTTTTTCTCACTGCATTTTAGATAGTGATGATGAAGATACTTGAAGACAAGATACTTTCATAAGCCTCACAATGCCTCCATCCTCTTTATCCATATTTTCAATATTCTTATATATAACTACCTTGACCTCTTCCAAACTAAAATAATGTGTCCCATAGGCTCTAGAATAAGATTGATGACAATGCTAGACTTTTCCATCACTAACTTGATTGAAATAGTGTTTATGTTATAATCATGCGCATGACTATATAATATACAATATTTGGTCAGAGGTGTGTTTTCATCAGTATCTATCATGAGCAATTGGAGTGAAGAATTTATCCATGGAGGAAATACAAAATCATTGGCCAGAGATGAAATCGTCAATCGAGAGGGAATGCCATCCATGGATTCAAATTTTGTAATGGTATCTATTTCAACATATGTATTTATCCCTTACCAAACTTGATTTCAAAATTAGTTGTTTTAAATGGAGATCCCAACTTTCTCCTTTCAATTTTTACTATGATCTAGCTAAGGAATTCCAAAGGAAACAACCAAAGATAGAGCACGTGATCACATTCAACTACAAAAAATTGCAATAGATAAATTATGACTATTGTAGTGACAATTATTGATAACTAAGGAATGAAATCTATTCTTCAAGGGTGATCAAAGGATAAATTTCCCTCAAGGTTGTTGGCCCTTGGTCATGTACTAAGGAAGAAAGTGAATATTAAGGAAGAAGAAAGACAAATTATGAAGTGTGTGGAAGGCACACAAATCAAGGAAGGGTCGAAGTGGTTAAAGAAGCATAAAATAAGGAACAAAGTAAAGGAAAGCACGCCGTTGAAAGAGAAGATCAAGGAAAACAAAGAAGAAAAGAAGATAGATCGTGGGCAAGTCAACAAGCAGAAGAAGACACTAATGGGTGCTTTGGAGCACCTCACGAAGAAGAAGGAAGAATAGGTCGGTGAAGTCCTTAAAATGAGGGTTATGTGGACCTAGGGTTTTGGCAATGTGGATCTAGGGTTTTGGCACCTAGGCTTTGGTCCATTGTTTTCTAAGAGTCATGGAATGTATAAATAGAGGTCTATAAGAGTTGATATGGGAGGTAGTAGTGGCGTTGAGATGTAAAAGTGTTATGTTTTAGGGAATTCTTGTATTTTGGGTCTTCAACTGGTTGCGAAGATCGACTCTGTAGCTGGGTGCGCAGGGATGGGAAGTAAAGAGGAAGAGAGAGAAGGATCTGCAACTGAGTGCGCATATATAACTGTATATCTTCATCTATTCTATCAATAAAAATATTTATGTGGATGTAGCCCTAGGGAGAGGGTGAACCATGTAAAATCTTGTTGTTCCATGGGGTTGATGCTTTGTTATTTACTACCTTTTAAACTGTTATTACACTGTTATTTTCCCAATTGAAGATAAGAAGATATAACTTAATTCATGAAGTTAAGAATAATAATGTTAAGAATATCTGGGATATTTTGCATTATTTTTTTTGGATTCATCTGGCATTTCCTCTGGTTGTAGACACCTGTGTCCTGCAACCCCCCTATTGCTACTTTAGGTGAGAATTCATCTGCTTCGCAAGTGTTTCCATAAGGGCCAATAGTCAGGGTTTTTGGGTGCGCTTTTAGAGTTGAACCATGGGTCTTCCCATGTGCCAACAAATGGTTCCGTTGCTGGAACAAAGATATTCTTGAGGGATTTTCAAGTGGTTTCCATCGAAGACAAAAATTTAGAATTGGATAGAAGAAAAAGAAAGGGACTTCGCTGAAGCTCATAACAAGAACTCTATAATTAATACATAAGACTGGTTGGGAAGGTACATCTTTACTGATGTGCACGGAATTTTCTTTACATGAGTTCATCAGGAGTTGTACGAGTGGTTAGCCAGATTAGTAGACACTCAGTTTGAAATCAGATCTAGACCACCTGTGGTTTGGACATCGACGCTGGTTAAGAAAGTCAAGAAAGTTGATAACGTTGTGTCAAGGGTAGTGGATATCTGGTTTGACAACACTATTGGAGGGTACATTACTGAATTTTCTATTAACAGAGTGGAATCATATAGTCAAGAAGATAGGTATTTCTTCAATGGACCTAGAGGAAAGTTTCTACACTTTTTGAAGTTGAATATTAAGATGCTATTGCATGAGAAGATTATATCGAAGATACAGTAATCAGTTGGATTTTATAGCTAATGTTCAAGAATTCAGACAATGATAGTGAAACATAGGTTGAACAGATGCACAATGGGAGATAATTCAGAAATATTCCTCTTGCAAACCTGTTTAAGCAGAGTATGAGCCATTAGCATAAGATGAAGGATTCTACAATGGAGAAGAAGTAGAGTGATCATACGAATCTTATTCAGAGTTCACAAGGGCGAAGGAAGTAGAGACTGAAGAACCTTGTCGAGAAGAACCAGAAACTCTAGGTACTGAGCCTACTGTTGAAGTAAGTATTGCTACTCCTCCTGTTGTTTTAACAACACCAAGTAACCAAATAAACCAGAGTAACCAGAACAATCAGAGCACTTAGAGTTTTTTCACTAGTAGTTTAGTAGAGACTCAGTCAAGAAACCAAGGAAAATTAATGGCAGATGAAATGAGGTTACCTTTTTTCAAAGGAGATGGATCTAAGGATCCTGACCATCACTGGTTCTTATGCGAAGCTATATGGAGCATTAAGCAAGTCACCGATGAAGTTGTTAAGAGAGATTAATTTAGTACTACCTTGAGAGACTGTGCATTGACCTGGTATATGAAGTTTGTTACAACATCTAGAAAACCTAGAGCACTAAATGACATTAAGATTGTGTTGAGTGTAGAGTTCAAGAAGCCTAAGTCAGATTCACAGTGCATTACAGAGTTGAAGGAAATTAAGCAGAAGGTGACTGAACCTGTTTGGGAATTTGATCAGAGGTTTAATACCTTGAAAGGCCGTTTAATTTTTCATATTCTAGATGAACATCATAAGGAATGGTTCATCACTGCCCTCGTACCACACATTAGAGTTCCTCTGATGCAACAAAAGGTCACTTCGTAGGTTGAAGCATTAGAGATTTCCATGAAACTAGAAGCAACCCCTGTAGGAGAATCCAGTCCATGTATGAGTCAGATTTTGAATCAATTAACTAGTTTATCTTTACAGGTTGAAGACATGAAGAAAGACAAAGGAAAAGAGAAAAGATAAGACATTTAGTGTATCAGATGCAAAGTAGAGGGCCATGACAAAGAACACTGTCCTTTATTTAATGAATACTTGGCCTCTGGAGCTCCTAACCCTTTGAAGCAGGCTACTTTACCATGGTGTGAGGTATGTAGAACTAGACATTGCCCTGGTGAATGTTATTATATGCATAAATATGTCCAGACACCCACCAATCTGTGGGGAATAATGAGAAGGATTGTAGGGCTTATGAACTCATGCATGAAAGGTCAAGGGATGCATATAGAATTCAAGGAGAATTACAACCATAAGGGAATGTTGCGCAGTTCAATTCCCTAGGAAGAGGAATATTCAACCCTCGCGATGGGTTCAGAGGAATGGGAGGAGGAGGAGGTATGGGTCTAGGTCAAGGTCAGATTATTTTCTATAACTGCGCCCATCCATGTCATTTGGTAAGGGATTGTCAGAACCCTTGTACTACTTGCATCTACTGTAGTTCATTTGACCATGTCATTGAAGACTATCCAATATTATTACCTGAAGTTCAGGAAAGTCGAGGTGGAAACCAACAAATCTAGAAAATATCAGTTGAACCTCACGGTGAGGAACCTAGAGTCACTATTATTACTAGAGGAGGCCCTATCAAAGGAGAAGATAGGGTGACTCCAGGAAAGACTACAAATGGATCAAGGATCATAAGAGCTTCAGAGAAGGCACCATTGTTTGATCCAAGGAAAGAAAAGCATAATTTTAAAGAAGCAAGAAGAGAATTTGTAGCTGAATAGGCTTCTTAATCTAGGGCACAATCAAAAGTAAAGGAATGTGAAATGCCTCCAACATTTGATTAGTATTCCCCACCTAGACAAGGAAAAGAGGTAAGCAAGCTTTTGGACTTATTGTATACTTGTATTGATTTGATTAAATATGAAAGAGTTGTGCAGGAACTACAACACCTAATAAGACAATATGAGATTGGAAGAGTATATCCTTTGCTGAGTAGAGATGTGAATCATATATCTAGAAAAAGGAGGACAAGCAAGGAACTGCACCTTACTGCTCAGATTGGAGACTATGACACATACTATGTGGTCCTCAACTTGGGATCAGAAGCAAATGTTATGACGAAGCAGACTTGGGAATTGATGGGAAAAAAATTGATTTACTCTCCTATTAGGCTCAGGATGGCTAATCAATAGGTGATGAGCCCCTTTGTAAGACTAGAGCATGTCCCTGTGAACATTGATGGAGTGAGGACATTTGTAGACTTCGAAGTGATCGAGATTGTTGATCATAGTTGTCCCTATCCTGCATTGTTGGGTATTGATTGGGATTCCAACAATTTGACTATTATTAACCTGAAAAAGAAAAGAATGACATTTGAAGGTGATGGCCTTAGGGTCACTGCACCTCTTGACCCTGATGAAGGTCACAGATACACAAAACCTATAAGAGAAGAAGACCACACCTATGAGCTAGAGAACATCTATAAACTGAAAACAGGACAACATGATTATATTAATCCTACAATAGATGGAAATATAAGTTGGCGAAGTGAAAGTGCATGCTCGTCAGATCAAAAGAAGCATTGGAAAATTAGAAGAACATAATGTATGAAGTCTCTACGTGGAGGTGTGCCAAATTGACCAAGGCAGTTTGCTGGATTGGCATAGAAGTAAGTAATATTCCTACATTTGATGGCTTGAATAATTTAGAGACATTTCTATTTGAATTTGAAGGAATAGTACCAGTACAACAATTTTTTTTGGCACTAGATGAAGGCTTAAAAGAATTGCCAACTAGATGGTGGGGAACACATAAGAATAACATCACATAGTGGGTAGAATGTCTCACCTTGTTAACAGTGCACTTTTCAGACCAAGTTGAGGGTTACGAAGTTCGATACATAGGTCAGAGTTGTCCTAAGTACCATGTGTGAAGTTGTGAGAAATCCTGGAGCAACATTCATAAATAGCAGTGGGTACATAAGTTCATTAACACCTTAGATACTATGCCTATCAACTGGTATCTTCAAGCAAAATTGCACTTAGTCACTACAGATTGGTATGGTATGACCCAAAATTTTATAAATATGTTCCTATTTGAAATTCAGTACCCCACAATAGATTAGGATTTACAAATTGTAAGATATAAGGTCTTTGAGGAGGTACCTAACCCCCCTCTTGAACAAGAAGAAGATAAATGGACTACACCTCTTCAACAGTTATAGAGTTTTTATAATATTAATGCTGCTGATGATGATGACCCTAGGAATGTGAACATTTCAGAAACTGAAGGAAAAAGAGATATACAAGGGCTAGAGATTGAATTACCTTTTGTTGGGCATCCTATTAAAATTAATAAGGTTAATATTGGAATAGAGAAAGCACCCAAGTTGGAAAATGTTGGAGACTATTGGGATGATGCTATTATTAGTAATATTACATAACTATTGCATGAGTATCAATACTTGTTTCCAACCAAGTTCACATATATGAAGGGAATTAAAGGGCCCATGGGAGAAATGAAGATTCCTTTGAAAGCAGATGCAAGGACTGTAAAGAAGAGGCCTTATAGACTGAATCCCCAGTACAAGAAAAAATTTAATATTGAATTAGATAGAATGCTGGAAGAAGGAATTATAGAACCAGTCGAAGAATCTGAATGGATCAGCTCTATGGTGGTCCAAGATAAGAAGACAGGAGAAATTAGAATCTATGTAGATCTAAGGAAATTGAATGATGCATGTTTACATGATCCATTTCTTACATCTTTTACTGATGAAGTTCTAGATAATGTAGGAGGACAGGAGGTTTATTCATTCATAGATGGATTTTCAGGCTATCAGCAGATCAAAATTGCTAAGGAGGACAGACATAAGACTACATTTGCAACAAAATGGGGTTCTTTTCAGTACACTATGATGCCTTTTGGTTTGAATAATGCACCAACCATATTTTCCAGGGTGGTGGTTGAAGCATTTAAGGAATATTTACATAAGTTTTTGGAGGCATACTTTGATGACTGTACCATTTTTAGTGTATTGAAAGATCATATTGAATGTTTTATATTAATGTTGGATAAGTGTAGGCAATGTTAGATTGCCATGAACTTAAAGAAGTGTATTTTCTTTTCACCTTTTGGAGTGTTGTTAGGACACATTGTGTGTAAGCAAGGGTTGTTGGTAGATCCTTCCAAGATTTCTATCATTGTTGATCTACCTCCTCCTACTTTGGTTAGATAGTTGTGCATTGCATTGGGATACACTGGATACTACAAATTTTTTATTAAGGGTTACGCATAGATAACAACACCTATGGAGAAGCTATTAAATAAGGATATTAAGTTTCAATGGACAAAAGAATGACAACAAAACTTCAACACATTAAAGCACAAAATGATCACTGTGCTTATTTTCGTTTTTCCATATTGGAGTAAGGAATTCCATGTTCATGTCGATGCTTCATCCATTGCATTAGGAGCAGTTTTAGCACAACCACGTGCAGGAAATATTGACCACCCTATAGCCTTTGCTAGCAGGAAGCTTTCTACATTTGAAATGAATTATACTACCACTAAAAGAGAAGGCTTAGCTATGGTATATGTGCTGCATAAGTTTAGACACTACTTGTTGGGAGGAAATTTTAAGATGTTTACTTATCATTCTGCATTGAATTACTTAGTCAACAAGCCAATGTTGGGGGGAAGAATATGCAGATGGCTATTATTATTCCAAGAGTATGACTTTGAGATTGTGGTCAAGCCAGGAAGAATGAATAAGGGACCTGACTACTTATCTAGGTTAGAACATGGAGAGGAACCTACCAGTTTGGATGATACACTACTAGATGCACAGTTGTTGGCCATCATGAAAGTCGATGATCACTTCATCGAGATAGTCTAGTTCCTGTCCACAGGAATGGCATCCTGCGAGTATACAATTATTCAGAAGAAACAATTGGTAGTCCATGCTGCATATTTTCAACTTATAGTTGGACAGTTATATAAGATGGGACCAGATGAGATCTTAAGAAGATGTGTTATGGATTTAGAAAGACCATTGACTCTTGCAGAAGCACATGAAGGCATCATAGGAGGACATTATGTAGGGAAAGCAACAACGCTAAAGGTTCTCAGAGCTGGCCTATGGTGGCCCACTTTACATAAGGATGCTAAGGAATACTACAGAGCCTGCGATGTATGCCAAAGAGTAGGGAAGCCTTCTAGAAGGGATGAGATGCCTTTAACACCTCAATTAACTTTACAGGCATTTGATAAGTGGGATACTAACTTTGTGGGACCTGTCAACCCACCAGGAAATCACACAGGAGCTTGATATATCATCACTGCTACAGAGTATTTGACCAGATGGGCAGAAGCAAGAGAAGTTAAAGATTGTAGTGCAACTACAACTGTGCAGTTTATCTTTGATGATATCATAACCAGATTTGGATTCCCGAATATACTTATGAGTGATCAAGGCACACACTTCATTCACAAAACTATTGAAGCCTTGACTCAGGAGTTCAAAGTTCACCATCAGAAGAGCACACCATATCACCCACATGTGAATGGTACAGTCAAAGCTTTCAATAAGATTTTGGAGATATCGCTAACTAAGATTTGCAGTGTTAACAAAGATGATTGGGATTTGAGAATTCTAGCAGTGTTTTGGGCTTATTGAGCTACTTGAAAAAAATTAACAATGCAGACTCCCTTCAAGTTATTTTATGGCTAGGAAGTAGTGGTACCTATGGAATATTTGGTTCCTAGTTTAAGAATTGCAGCATTTACATGTATGGATGACACCAACGCTGTTCAAGTTAGGCTCATGCAATTGATAGAACTAGAGGAAGATAGGTTCATTGCGGGATTTCATCAATAGGTAAAAAAAGAACAAGAAAAGGTTTACCATGATAGACATATCAAGAAGAAATCATTTAAACAAGGAGATTTGGTACTTTTACATGAAAACAAGTTCATGAAGCATCCAGGAAAGTTCAGGACACATTGGCTTGGGCCATTCGAGGTTGTCTATGTTACAAAAGCTGGAGCTGCGCAGTTGAAGGCTCTTAATGGAGAATGGAAGGATGGTTTAGTAAATAGGAGCCGGTTGAAGATGTATTATAACAATCAGCTACCTCGCAAATCTCAGTAAATGCAAAGGAAGAAGGTTCTAGGTACTAGGTGCAGCTAAAATTGGGTACCAAACACATAAAATACAATATTCACATGACAGGGAAAGAAAGAGAAGAAAGAATAGGCTACTCCACACAGTTTGCAGTCGAAGTAACACAAAAGGCTCAACCCTGCAGTGACTTGGTACAAGTCACATGTGAGTGTTGGGGGCTTGTTGGCCCCTGGTCATGTATTAAGGAAGAAATAGAATATTAAGAAAGAAGAAAGACAAAGTATGAAGTGCATGGAAGGCACACAAACCAAGGAAGGGTCGAAGTGGTTAAAGAAGCATAAAAGAAGGAACGAAGTAAAGGAAATCAAGCCGTTGAAAGAGAAGATCAAGGAAAATAAAGAAGCAAAGAAGATAGATCATGGACAAGTTAGCAAGAAGAAGAAGACACTAATGGGTGATTTGGAGCACCTCGCAGAGAAGAGGTAAGAACAAGTCAACAAAGTCCTTAAAATGAGGGTTATGTGGACCTAGGGTTTTGGCAATGTGGATCTAAGGTTTTGGCACCTGGGCTTCGGTCCATGGTTTTCTAAGAGTCATGGAATGTATAGATAGGGGTCTAGAAGAGTTGATATGGGAGGTATTAGTGGCGTTGAGATGTAAAAGTGTTATGTTTTAGGGAATTCTTGTATTTTGGGTCTTCATCTGGGTGCGAAGACCGACTCTGCAGCTGGGTATGCATGGATAAGAAGTAAATAGGAAGAGAGAGAAGGATTTGCAGCTGAGTGCACAGATAGAACTATATATCTTCATCTATTATATCAATAAAAATAGTTCCGTGGACATAGCCCTATGGAGAGGGTGAACCACATAAAATCTTGTTGTTCCATGTGGTTGATGCTTTGTTATTTACTGCCTTTTAGTCTGTTAATGTACTGTTATTTTTCTAGTTGAAGATAAGAAGATATAACTTACTTTGCGAAGTTAAGCATAATACTATTAAGAATATCTGGGCTATTTTGTGTTGTTGTTTTGGAGTCATCTTGCATTTTCTCTGGTTGTAGACACATGTGTCCTGCAACCCCCCTATTGCTACTTCGGGTGAGACTTCATCTGCTTCACAGGTGTTTTCGTAGGGGCCAGTAGTTAGTGTTTGTTGGTGCATTGTTAGAGTTGAACCTTGGGTCTACCTCTGTGCCAACAAAGGTCTTAGAATATCCTTCAAAGATCTAGCAATAAGTTTTGTCTCGACTAAGATGAAAGAACCTAGTCTTACTCATTTAGAGAAAGCTCTCCAAAAGTCCTCTACCAATTCATAACTCATTGTTAAAAAATACTTTTCTTACTATACATGAATATTTAGATGTAGTAACCTCCATTCCTTTGGGCCTTACTACTGTTATGAATATATTCCAAGTGAAACATCATGATTCAAAGAACTAGTTGAAATCATAGGAACATTAAATGCGTACCCATTCACCTACCAATATGACTCTAATTGATATATATAGAATTTAGAAGATAGTGGGTTCCTTTCCATGGCCATATCATCAATAATGGTTGAAACCAATTACACTATGATGAAACTATTCTTGCAACTTAGGACCCCGGTAATTATAAAAATGCTCTAATATTGATGCATATGCATGTCAATTTTTTTTTATGTCACTCAGAAATATTCTAGGGAAAGTGATATGTACCTACAAGAAGAAGGTTCTAGAATTTAAAATTTCAAAAGGAAACTTTTTAGAAACTCAACAGATAGATTCTTGGATACCATAACTTTCGGTTCACTAACTTAAAAGGAAAAGGGACTCGTTTCTCAATGCAATACTTTTTTCAAACACTCAACATAGATGTTTTTCCAATGAAATTCCACACACATTTTGCAAATAAATTTCTTTCAAGCAACCATTTTACTCATCAAAAAATATAGGATTTCCATAGACATTTATCATAATAAATAATAAAATTATATCCTTCAACATAAAATAATGATTTCATAATCGAGGAGAAGAAGAGATTATATTTTTCACAAGTTGATTTTCGGAGAAACTAACTAGGTGTGAGCAATTTTCCCACCAACCATAGGAAAATACTATATGAATCCCATCCCTCTTCCATATATCCATGGATAGTACAAGAGATGGAATAGGTTTTATTCATGAGGACACACCTTTTCTCTTTAAGATTTTTTTTTTCTCTATCTCTCCTCTCCTAATTCGAATTTCGTCTTTGCATGAATGAATGGTGAGTAGTGAGGAGCCTCCCCCTCATTGTTTTCTTGATTCCATGAAAGTATGAGTTCTTTGCTTCAACGTAGTGTTGACAGGCGAAATTGACCGCTCGTCAACTGGAGGAGTGAATCCGGTCTGGGGTTGTCTAATTAACCCAAGCCGTTTGGATTAATCCACTACGACAGGTTTAGTGGTTCCATTGGCCGATCTAAGTCCTAAATAAAGAGAAAAAAACAAAACTAAAGGAGATGCAATAACTTAATAAATAACAATTGCTGAAAACTATATATACATCTAATGTATATTTACAGTTTAATTAACTAATATTTATAAAATAACTCTACTTATCATATGTGCAATATATACAAGTGATTCTATTTCTAATATATATATAATATGTACACAATACAAATTTTAATCTAAATCCACGAAAATCGAATATAAATTTATTTTTTAAACAACAATAAAACTATTATTTAATCTGTTTATAGTCTAGAAATGGAATATCAAAACTGTCTAATTAAAAACAGAAATAACAAATAGTAGAAGATGTTTTAACTGCAAATTTTTTTATGTATTCATTAAACTAATGAAATCAAACTAAGAAAATGACCTGTTACTTCATCCAATATTTGTTCAGTATGTAGCATCCAATCTCCCTGTCTGATGAGGTAAACCCACAGCAGATCCTACAATTGCTTCTCATAAATGTGAAGCAGTGATGATGGAATTCGAATGATAGAACATATAAGAGATATGATCACAACAATCTCATAATTTCACAAGCAACCACATTAAGATAAATCCTGCTGTGAGAACTTGTGTATAAACGTTCAATAAAAGATAAAGATAAATCTCTTAATTCAAGTTTGAACAAAATGATTGCTGTGTATTAAATCTGGAACATAAAACATGGATAATATATAAATTTTTTCATACCAATTTGTAGTAAACCACGACAACAAAAACAATCATAATCTAATTACAAATTGAAATAATCATGACTTGAATAAAACCACAATACGGAAAAGCTAAATCTGTGACGAGTATTATATTTCATTCAAGTCTGTAAATGAAAAATCCATAGTCTTGCCCCAGGCAGAGATGATCTCATGTTTACAAAATAACATGCTTATACAAGTTCCATGAACAAAATGTTTCTTGTTGATAACATCAAATCTGTTCCAAAAATATGGGGGATGCAACCTCCTTGATTTTACTTGATATCAAAATACCAACAGCCTAATCTATTTACTAAAAACATAAAGATGGTATGGCTGGGAGATCCCAACAGTGCCTCAAATCTCCTTAGAAATCATGGGTTCCTGAAAACAAATAAAAATGGGAAGATTTTAGATATGTTTTCAATTGTTAAATCAAGCAATTCAAATTTTTCTAACTGGTTATATAATCTTGTGATTCTGTAGCTAGTTATAATTACAACTACAATCATATTTTTTTCAACAAACAAAACAAACTAAAAATTAATCTATTCAAACAAATCGTATATCCTAAATTGAGAGTGACAAAATCATGCTAAACTTAAAAAGGATCATACCTCAAATCATGGGATTAAAACATATCAAGCAATCTTGGAGTTTACTATTGCTGCCGCTGCCTCTACATTCTTAAAAATGACAGATCCTGTAGTTTTTAGGCGTTTGTACTTTGCTTGAGTTATAGATTAGAGTCTACTGTTCTCGCTTGTCAACAAATCCACTTGGTATTTTAAATATTTAAGCCGGTACTGTAGCAAAGGCACATCCGTATAATACCTGTCGATCCAGGATCGACACTCATTACATTGTGGCTGTAGGGACTGTGCATTGGCACTGATAGCATTAACATTTGGAGAATCATCCACGTGACATGTAGTTTTATCACAGAGTCGAATGCCCATAAATTTGGGATTATCCTTTAGACATGGAGGCAGGTTGCTAACATAATCATAGGGTCTGTCAGGGCAAAGTCCATATGACATTGGATCCTCTTCGGCCAAGAACCTTTCAATTTCTGAATCCGAGTCTTCACTTACCTCAATTGTGTTTTTTGTGTCTGCACAGAGTTTTGATTTCTTTCGAGAACATCATGAAATCAAACGACCAACCCTTTTATTCTTATAATTAACATCAACGCTGCCCTTGTGCTTCTTCCATGTGGGTTTTTTAACAGTTTTAGCGCAATTCTTTGGGTGCGAATCCGGTTGATTGTCCGGTTGAGTAGCATCAGGGTAGGTTGAGGGTTCAATATTAGGGGTAGGATCATAGGGCAGGAGTGGTGGAGTAGGAACGGTAGGTTTCACAAGGGTTTATGTGATAACATGCTTATCAACATGTCCCAACTTACTATTGTCAAAGCCATTTCGTAAAACAAAAGCATCCCAACAATCGTTGTGTAATTGCAACTAATGCACAAGGATAATCTTAATTAAACCATGATGGAATAAACTTGAATCAGACCTCTGCCTCCTAAACCATTTTCCCATCTTGTACAGACTTCTAAGAAGGAAGTAGGGCATGTTCAACGGGATGTCAATGAAACTCATAAGAAATCGCAGATGATACAGAAAAACTAACCTGAATCTTCCTTCACACGTAATGAACTGTTTCACAATAGCAAGTAGATCATGCCACCTAAGTTTTAAGGATGAGATAGGCATACCTCGGTCGCAACTAGTAATTTTTCGTGAGGTGAACATCAACGTCCAGGGGACCTCTTCAACTTTTGCGTTCTTGAACCATTTTTTCCAGACAACTGGTAAACCCATAGATTGGCTTAAAAATTCTTCAGTCACCTCTAGCTGCATGTCACCTATATTTTCTTTGCAGCCATCGAAGGTCAATGCGAACTCTTGGGCAACTCTTAGATTGAAACCCTTAAACTTTTCAATGAACAGACGCCAAGTAATCCTTTCTAAATCATCTCTGGCGTTATCATATGATAACAAGGTTTGGATGACATTGGGCTCAATCCTTACCACTGGAGCCATGGTGAACAGAAGGGAATCAACACAGAACTTGGAGGTAGGGTTTGATAAAAAACCACAGAGCCATAGCCCTGAGTTTCCACAAAACAATGCTATGACAGTTCAAACGGTAGGCAGAGGCGTTAATCACCATGTGTGGGAATGAGATCGTGAAGCCCGAGACCATACCGAGTAGTAATATCATGCTGTACTTCATATGACATTTTGGCATATGGGTACGTATGAGGATGTGAACACTTGGAAAACCATAGTACGCACATTCATGGCTTGATTACAAAGGTAAGTGCATAAAATAAAAATTGAATAATTAAAAGTTTTATGAATCAAAACTCCATTAATATCAATTGAATATTAATGAATGGAGGTCTTTCACTTATCTAACCAAGGCACATTTAGAACCAAAGAGTTATAAACAAGGAGAACAATCATTTTCATAGCAAAAATACAACAATTTGATAATAGACCATATGAACAGTTTTCTTTTAATAAAAAATCGAAACAAAGTGTCAATTTCAATGCGAGTTTTCATGCTTACAGTCATGAAAACAAAAATCAAAAGGAAGATATGTAAAAAGCGACAAGTGACAAGCGTCGTATAGTGATAATGGTCAGGCCGAGCAATGAAAATTTAGAGACCCTGTGTAGGCAGCTTATAAACAATAGAAATTATATTATTGCTGCCAACAATGACGACACGCTGGGAGAAGCAGTTATCTCTACCAAATAAATGAGTTCAGATTAGGATAATCAGAA
>JASDQU010503621.1:84311-98411 GCA_032191745.1 Picea mariana
AAAAAAAAAAACTTCGAATCGAAAACAACCAAAAAGCTATTTGAACATCGTAAACAATTATAATGCATTCTAGTTTTAGATTACTGTTATTTTAAAAAGCGGAAAACTGATGACAATCTTAACAAAAGAGAGTCATGATATTAGAGTTAAAATATTCAATACTGTTGACAGGGCCGATGTTTCTAGCAGGCATCCATAGCCTCGACAGGGATGTCAATTAACCCACTCCGATATCTGTATCCTGTCAAGAAGTTCCAGATCAAAATGAAGGACATTTAAGGTCAAAATATAATCCATATCTGAGAATTTTCATATACCTGACATTGCTTCGCTGCCAACGGGTCTATTCAGTACCCCGACGAAGTTATGTTGGCGTCATGCATGCATTTACCCGCTGCCAACAGACCTGTTCAGTATCCTGGTGGGTTTACAAGCACTTCCCACAGTTCTCTGAAAATTTATTTAGTTTTTTAAAGATTTTTAATAGAGCGGGGTGATGCTGAAAATCCTGGTTTTTGGACACATCTTAGTAAATTACAGACCTTGAAGAAATTTCTTAGTTGTCCTTCATTAAAATCTAGAAATAGTTTGTTAATAAAACCGACTTTCAAGAGCAGGGAGACATCTCTGAGTTGTTCTCTTAAGGAACAGGGACAACGTAAAAATAATTTTTATGGATGGTCATGAGTACCTTTAGTTGCAGATTGAAATCAAGAAATGCTTTTCAAACAACAAGTTATCTTTAACATGGCTGCAAACTCAGAAAAATATCACAATTGATCTTTAAACAACTTTCAATAGTCATTTTAGAGGGGAAATTTTTCTTTTCTCTTCGTCTGAGCTAGCCCATGATGCAGGCATGTGTGTTTCAAAAAGAAAGACTGATAAGCATAAAGTAAAAATCAAAACAAACCAGCAAAGAAAAACAAATAGCAAAAAAAACAAAGAATATTTACACAGTGTACATGAGAGTGTCATCAGGCAAAGTACCTTTTTAGAGCTTGGCCATTCACTGGAAAGGTGTCTGGCTGTCCCTCTAAATTTTGTAATCGGAAGGAAATGGGATCCAATTTCTCAACAATTAAAAACGGTCCCAACCACAAGTTCTGAAACTTTGTATGCTCTCCTTTTCCCTCTTGAGGTTTGTCCCATTTTAAGATAAGGTCACCTACCTCAAAATTTCTGTCAGAGGCAGAATTGGAATCAAATCAGTTTTTAACAATGAGTTGATGTTGATCCAATTTTTGTTTTGCTTGAGCCCTCACTTCTTCTAATTTTAACAAAGCGTTAATTCGACTCTCCAAAGGGGGTCAGTCCTCTTCTTGTAATTTTTGTAATAACTGCATAGATGGAAGAAGGACATGTGGTGGAAGAATTGCCTCCCTACCGTAAACGAGAAAGAAAGGTGAGTTACCCACAACAGCTTTAGGAGTTACTCTATCAGCCTAGATTGCGCTTAACAATGCGTTATGCCAATTTTTATGGTTTTCGGAGACCGTTCTCTTGATAATTTTGATCAGATTTTTATTAGTCGATTCTGCCAAACTGTTGCCTTGGGGGTAATAGCTGGCAGAGTATTTTAATTTAATTCCTTTCTCTAAAGCGAAATCACTCATTTCAAGAGACGAAAAATAAGAAGCATTATCAAATACCAGGCATTCAGGGATACCGAAACGAGTAATAATATTTGAATTCAAGAAGGATATTACCTGGCTGGTATTTACAACTTTTAATGGGGCAGCCTCGGACCACCTGGTGAAGTAATCTGTGGCTGTTATGATATATTTATGCTGCTGTGAGGATGGCAGATTGATTGGGCCTATAATATCCAGACCCCACTACTGAAAAGGGGAGTCTACCGAAACTGGTTGCAAAGGGAAAGCTGGTTTTTTTATCCGTCCGGATGTTTTTTGACAAATCACACACTTGCAACATAAAGCATGAGCGTCTTTAAAAAGGGTAGGCCAGTAATAACCTGCTCTTAATACTTTAGGGGTAGTGGTGTCTCCACCAAAATGCCCACCAGCTTCTCCTGCATGCAATTCCAATAAGACTTTTTCTGCTTCATCTTTCTCAAGACAACGCATTAGTACTCCATCAAAATTTTGATGAAACAAAATACCATTAATCAACTGAAAAGAAACAGATTTTAATCTTAGTGCTCTCCTTTTTGTGGGATCAAGGTGACGGGGAGCTGATCCATGTATAAGACAAAATTTTATGTCATCGTACTAGGGACTAACAGGGTTTTGTGCACAGCATATTTGATTTTGATAGTGTTGTCCTGGATTTAACATATCATTTTCCTCTTGCTGTCCTACAGCTGAATCAACGACCAAATTGCATAAACCTTGGCCTCTTACTATTTGCGCTGGGGTGATTTCTATGTCATACTCTTGCAAGGATGTGACCCAGTTTGCCCTTTTTTTGCCTAGTTCTTTCTGTACTAACAAATTTCTAACAGCCGGGTAAGGGACAATGATTTTCGTCCTAGATTTCAACAGATAAGATCGGAAGTGCTTTACTGCTTTGAAAACAACATAGGCTTGCTGATATACTACTGGGTAGTTAAGTTCTGCCCCCTTGAAGGCTGAGCTCATAAAGGCAATTGGGACTTTGTTGTTTTGAGCATTGTTTTGAGTTAGGACAGTAGTGAAGGATCGGTCAGAGGCAAACGTGTAGAGGGTGAAGTCTTGGGAAAAGTCGAGGCTCATTAGAGAAGGAGCGTCTATTATGGATTTTTTTATTGAATCAAAAGCCTAGCTTTATAAAGGTCCCCAATGGTACTGTACATTCTTTTTTATTAAGTTTTGTAATGGTCTCACCATTTATGAAAAGATGGGGACGAATCTCCTAACAAAGTTTATCTGACCTAAGAAAGATTGCATGGACTTTTTTGATGAGGGAGGGGGCAGTTTCAAAATGAATTGAGTTCTTTCAGGGTCGATAATCATCCCTTCACTTGATACAATGAATCTGATGAGTTTACCTTGCTCTACTGCGAAGATAGATTTTTTAGGATTCAAAGAAATGTCGTACTTACGACATCGCTGTAGAACGGATCTTAAATGAGCTAGATGATCTTCTTTATTTTTCGAGAAGACAATGACGTCATCCAGGTAAACTATGACAGATTGATTGATTAAGCCTCAAAAAGCGATGTCCATTTCTCTCTGGAAAGTAGTGCCGATGTTTATGAGTCCAAAGGGCATATTTCTATAAGCGTAGGTGCCCCATGGAGTGCGGAAGGTGGTTTTGAGTTGGTCTGGAGGGGACATTAGGACTTGGTTATATCCTGAAAAACCATCCAACAAGGATAATCTTTCAGAACCAAATACCTGTTGAAGGATCTGTTCCATGGGAGGGACAGGGTAGTTGTCTTTATCAGACGCTTGGTTAAGATTTCGAAAATCGACACATAGTCGGATTTCACCACTCTTCTTTCTGACAGGGACAAGATTAGAGACCCATTGTGTGTGCCTATCTGGGAAAATTATCTTAGTGTCCAAGAGTTTGTTTAATTCCTTCTTGACTGTTGGTTCAATTTTTGGGTGCATTTTCCTTAACTTTTGTTGGAAATGTTGGGTTTGGGGTTTCATGGGAATAACGTGTTGTATGATGTTAGTATCAAAGGTTTTTAGGTCGTCGTACGTCCAAGAAAAAACATCTTTGAATTCCTTAAACAACTTAATAAACGCTACTTTTTCTTGCTCAGAACACCCCACCCCTAAATTAATGTACTGTGGATTGTCTTTAGTTCCCAAATTTACTTTTTCATGCATCAAAGAGGAACTATTCGTATTACAGTTCACTAATTTCTGAACTTGTCGTGAAGATCATAAAATTTTTCTAATCTAACTATAGATTTTGGGATAGAGTTTACCATGTCTGATGAAGATTCTGAAGATCTTGGATCTGGTATTACCGTAAAGTCACAAAGATTTTCATCATGGGTACCTTCATCGATCATCGCGCCCTAGAAGGTTTCTTCCATATGCAGAAAAATTATGATTTGTTGATTGTCATCAAAGACTCTCCAATTTGTGATGTTGTCTGGGACAGATGATCTGAATTTTAGTTCGACGGAAAATGCATTTGGAGATAAGCCTTCTGCAGGAATTTTTTTTGAAGCGACATTAGCTAACAAATCAACTTCCGAATTATTCAATCTAGGAATAGAATTTATGTTAAATGCGGAGAAATTTTTCATTAAATTCCATACCTTAGTTTGGTAGATTTTAAGGTGCAGAGATAAATAGTGGATATAATTTTTTACCTGTCTAACCACGATTTCTGAATCACCAAAGACATTCAAATTTTGAATGTTCAGATCTAATTATTTTCTGAGGCCTTGTAGGAGTGCCTGATATTTGGTTGTGTTGTTTGTACATTTGAATTCTAACCTGCAAGCAATCAGAGTCTTGTTACCTGCTGGATCGATGAGCACACAACCTGCACCAGCTCCTTCCTTGGATTTTGACCCATCAAAGTACAGTGACCATATTTTATTTCCGTCGGTTGCATGTGTCCACTGAGAAGAAGCTATTGGCTGCGTATATGTCAAAATTTCAGACTGTTGTTCCGGGTTAGTGATAGTGGAAGTTTCGGCCATGAAATTACCGAAAAACGTATCTATCCCCTGTATTTCGGGCAAATCAGTAGAAGGATTGAATGGTTCATTGGGATCATTTAAATTAGTCATCGTGAACTTCAGATAACGTTCACGATTTACCTTGATTCTGTTGGGCTTTCCATTCTCGGACAACCACAAGTGAGACCAATCCATCGCAAAATAGCCGTGTAATTGTTCTGACCAGTCTCTGCTTAAAAACATACCACAAACTTCTAGGATATCTACAACAATAATATCAATCACTTGATGAACTTTAGGATTAGACGAAAATCTTATAAGCACATTTCTTAATTCGCCTATCACTTTAACACTAGTTTGATCAAGCTGGATAATTTTCAAGATGGATTGTTGAAATTCGGCATTAATCTTTTGACAAATAGACCAAGGCATTACATTATATGACGCACCTAAATCTACCATACAATTATGTATGTTCCTATTGAAAATTTCAAAAGTTAACATAAATGGAGGGACATTTCTGCGAGTATTAATAGTGGAAGCTTGCTGCTTTTTACTCGCAGCCTCTGAAACTGGTTTATCTACATTTGTTACATTATTTATAGGAAGGTCTCTTTTATCATGAGGCTCGGATGTAGTTTTGGCGGAGGCCTTCTGAGGAATTTTGAGGTTGTTTTGAATACCTTTGTTACTGCTCGGATTGTTCTCTGCAATATTCTACAACATTTTTTGTAGAAGGAAAGGGAATTTTAATAATTCGTAAACATAAATGTTAGCCCTAATCTTTTTTAGATCCTCAACCAAATCATAATCCAAACTTGGTTTTACTGAATTCTGTTTAGTCTCAGTTGATTTAGACTGTTTTGGAGGCAAAGTTGTAGTGATTTCAGAAGAAGGATTATTTGTTGTCTTTCTCCTAGTATTGTAAGGGTGCACTGTTTCGAAATTAGCTTGAAAAATGCTATCTGAAAAATGTCCGAAAATTTCGGAGAGGATTCATCTTCTTCTACCATTTCTTGTTTGGCTACTTCCTCAGGAACCTCAGGAGGAATCAAGTTATTGTGTGCTTATAGGATGGTTTGAATAGCAAATTGCAGGGTTTCTAGATTTAGGCCTTCAGTATTTGAATTAGGTTGGTTGGTGGGAAAAGGCTTCCTAAAAGGGGGTTTGTAAGGCCCTTTGTTCAAAGAAGCTTCTTCAGTCATCCTTTTCAAATCTATAACTTGGTTGGAAAATTTTTGAACGACTTTCTGTAAGTTTTCTAAATCTGAACTTTCAGGTTGAGCTTTGTTTTGGGAAGGTCTAGGGAGGATTTCGGTTTTCTTTTTGGAAGATGAACTAGTCTCTGTCTCGTTGCTAGTAGTGTCTTTTAAACTGAGAATGTCTTTCTCGATCTGAATGGCCTCTTCAAAGGCTTCTAACAACATGGATTTCTTAGATCTCTTTACCCAAATGGCTATGTTTTGATGTAAGGATTTCGTATAATATGTGATAATAAGATTCTCGGTAGGCATCGAATCTGTGGGGATTCGGTTCTTTAGTGTCAAGAACCTTTGATTAAAGTCTTTAATCTTTTCTTTGGGGTTCATTCTTAAACTAGAAATATCCATGACTAGAACTTCAGAAGACTTGTTGTCTCTGAACTTCTCAAGGAAACAAGATTCAAATTTCTCCCATGACACGATGGTGTGGGGCTGTTGGGCAAAGTACCAGGTAGAGGCATTTCCTTCAAAGGTGTAGGGAAACAATCTACAGACTATGTCTTCGTGCTCAACAATACGGAGTCTAATGGCTAACATAAACTTTTTGATGTGATCTTCAGCGATCTGTTTGGAGTTCGGGTCAAATTTAGGGAGCCATTTCTCCAGGTGCTTGGGTAAAGGATGTTGAGGCCCAGGTATGGCCACTACATCTTGGTCAAGCAAGGGTCTAGTGGGATTTTTCGGGTTGGCCATAGTTGCGGGTAGTGTTGAAGGCTGGGATGAGGAACTGCCTTCATCAGAGGATTCTTCTCCAGAAGAAGAAGGAGATGAAGGAGGTGGTGATGGTGGTATACCAGATCCTCCTACTACAGGAGTGAGGATTGGATCTGTAGGGTTTAAGGTAAGGTCAATACCTCCAAGTTGTTCTCTGATATCAGATAAGTCTAATGGTTGGTTCAAAGGTCGGTTTGGTTGTCTTATACAGGCTAAGGAACTGTGCGTTCTTATGAGAGATTGTCGAACAATCTCTTGTATGTCACCACCTGTAGGATTTGGAGTTATTGGTTCAACTGTGATCCGTAGATCGTCATTTGATGTGGTTTCTATTTGAGGGACAATGTTTTCATCTGAACGACTTCTAGTTACTATAGGTGAATGGGTAGGTGGTGGAGGAGTCTTATGACCTTCTTGTGCCATTAATAGTTTTCATTCCCTCCTTCTAGCGCCATTTGTTGATGGGCGAAATTGACCGCTTGTCAATTGGAGGAGTTAATCCGGTCTGGGGTTGTCTAATTAACCCAATCCATTTGGATTAATCCACTCTAATGGGTTTAGTGTCTCCGTTGGCCGATCTAAGTCCTAAAGAAAGAGAAAAAAACAAAACTAAAGGAAATGCAATAACTTAATAAATAACAATTGCTGAAAACTATATATACATCTAATGTATATTTACAGTTTAATTAACTAATATTTATAAAATGACTCTACTTATCATGTGTGCAATATATACAAATGATTCTATTTCTAATATATATAATATGTACACAATACGAATTTTAATCTAAATCCGTGAAAATCGAATATAAATTAATTTTTTAAACAATAGTAAAACTATTATTTAATCTGTTAAACTATTATTTAATCTCCCTATTTGATGAGGTAAACCCGCAGTGGATCCTACAATTGCTTCTCATAAATGTGAAGTAGTAATGATGGAATTCGAATGATAGAACATATAAGAGATATGATCACAACAATCTCATAATTTCACAAGCAACCACATTAAGATAAATCCTGTTGTGAGAACTTGTGTATAAACGTTCAATAAACGATAAAGATAAATCTCTTAATTCAAGTTTGAACAAAATGATTGTTGTGTATTAAATATGGAACATAAAACATGGATAATATATAAATTTTTTCATACCAATTTGTAGTAAACCACGACAGCGAAAGCAATCATAATCTAATTACAAATTGAAATAATCATGACTTGAATAAAACCACAATACGGAAAAGCTAAAGCTGTGACGAGTATTATATTTCATTCAAGTCTGTAAATGAAAAATCCATAGTCTTGCCCCAGGAAGAGATGATCTCATGTTTACAAAATAACATGCTTATATAGGTTCCAGGAACAAAATGTTTCCTACTGATAACATCAAAGCTGTTCCAAAAATATGGGGTATGCAACCTCCCTGATTTTACTTGATATCAAAATACCAACAACCTAATCTATTTACTAAAAACATAAAGATGGTATGGCTGGGAGATCCCAACAGTGCCTCAAATCTCCTTAGAAATCATGGGTTCCTGAAAACAAATAAAAATGGGAAGATTTTAGATACGTTTTCAATTGTTAAATCAAGCAATTCAAATTTTTCTAACTGGCTACAGAATCTTACGATTCTGTAGCTAGTTATAATTACAACTACAATCATATTTTATTCAAAAAACAAAACAAACTAAAAAGTAATCTATTCAAACAAATCGTATATCCTAAATTGAGTGTGACAAAATCATGCTAAACTTGAAAAAGATCATACCTCGAATCATGGGATTAAGACATATCAAGCAATCTTGGAGGTTACTATTGCTGTCACTGCCTCTACATTCTTAAAAATGACACATCCTGTAGTTTTTAGGCGTTTGTCCTTTGCTTGAGTTATAGATTGGAGTCTACTGTTCTCACTTGTCAACAAATCTACTTGGTCTTTTAAAGATTTAAGTTGGGACTGTAGCAAATGCACATCCGTATAATACCTGTCGATCAAGGATTGACACTCATTACACCATGGCTGTAGGAACTGTGCATTGGCACTGATAGCATTAACGTTTTGAGAATCGTCCACGTGACATGTAGGTTTATCACAGAGTCGAATGCCTAGAAATTCGATATTATCCTTTAGACATTGAGGCAGGTTGCTAACATAATCGTAGGGTCTGTCAGGGAAAAGTCCATATGACATTGGATCCTCTTCGGCCAAGAACCTTTCAATTTATAAATCCGACTCTTCACTTACCTCAATTGTGTTTTTTGTGTCTGCACAAGGTTTGGATTTGTTTCGAGCACATCATGAAATCAAATGACCATCCCTTTTATTATTATAATTAACATCGATGGTACCCTTGTGCTTCTTCCCTGTGGGTTTTTTAACAGTTTTAGCACAACTCTTTGGGTGCGAATCCGGTTGATTGTTCAGTTGAGTAGAATCAGGGTAGGTCGAGGGTTCAATGTTAGGGTTAGGATCATAGGGCAAGAGTGGTGGAGGAGGAGCGGTAGGTTTCACAAGGGTTTATGTGATAACAGGCTTATCAACCTGTCCCAACTCACTATTGCCAAAGCCATTTCGTAAAACAAAAGCATCCCAATAATCGTTGTGTAATTGCAACTGATGCACAAGGATAATCTTAATTAAACCATGATGGAATAAACTCGAATCAGACCTCTGCCTCCTAAACTTTTTTCCCATCCTATACAAACTTCTAAGTAGGAAGTAGGGCATGTTCAACGAGAAGTCAATGAAACTAATAAGAAATCGCAGATGATACATAAAAACTAACCCGAATCTTCCTTCACACATAATGATATATTTCACAATATAAAGTAGATCATGCCACCTACGTTTTAAGGATGAGACAGGCATACCTCAGTCGCAACTAGTAATTTTCCGTGAGGTGAACATCAACGTCCAGGGGACCTCTTCAACTTTTGCGTTCTTGAACCATTTTTTCCCGACAACTGGTAAACTCGTAGCTTGGCTTAAAAATTCTTCATTCACCTCTGGCTGCACGTGACCTATCTTTGCTCTGCAGCCATCGAAAGTCAATGTGAACTCTTGGGCAACTCTCAGATTGAAACCCTTAAAATTTTCAATGAACAGATGCCAACCATTCTTTTCTAAATCGTCTCTGGCGTTATCATACGATAACAAGGTTTGGATGCCATTGGGCTCAATCCTTACCACTGGAGCCATGGCTAATAGAAGGGAATAAACAGAAAACTTAGAGGTAGGGTTTGATAAAAAACCACAGAGCCATAGCCCCGAGTTTCCACAAAACAATGCTATGACAGTTCAAACGGTAGGCAGAGGTGTTAATCACCATGCGTGGGAATGAAATCGTCAAGCCCGAGACCATACAGAGCAGTAATAGCATGTTTTACTTCATATGAAACCTTGGCATATGGGTATGTATGAGGATGTGAACACTTGGAAAACCATAGTACGCACATTCATGGCTTGATTACAAAGGTAAGTGCATAAAATAAAAATTGAATAATTAAAAGTTTTATGAATCAAAACTCCATTAATATCAATTGAATATTAATGAATGGAGGTCTTTCACTTATGTAACCAAGGCACGTTTAGAACCAAAGAGTTATAAACAAGGAGAACAATCATGTTCATAGAAAAAATATGACAACTTGATAATAGACCATATGAACAATTTTCTTTTAATAAAAAATTGAAACAAAGTGTCTATTTCAATGCGAGTTTTCATGCTTACAGTCATGAAAACAAAAATCAAAAGGAAGATATGTAAAAAGCGACAAGTGACAAGTGTCGTTTAGTGATAATGGTCAGGCCGAACAATGAAAATTTAGAGACCCTATATAGGCAGCTTATAAACAATAGAAATTACATTATTGCTGCCAACGGGTAGGAGAAAATTTCTTGTTAGTGTCCTAACCTCCCTAACCCCTAGAGTAGATGTAATAATATATCCTTCCATGTAATACATGTCAACATTAGTAAATAAGGCCTATGTAATAATGTGAACACATCTAATGTAATAAGACTTAATAGAATGTTCCACTTCTAGAAAGATCTTCCTCTAGAATGTTCTGTAGAAGATTGAAATAGTATAAATAGGAGTAGAAAGTAAGGAAAAGTTTTTTCCTGAGAATAATTTTGTACTTATGCTCCGATCCACTGGAGGTTGCTCCCTCGAAGAGGCAAGTGAACTTGGATATCAATATAATAAAGGTATCATTTATGGAATCAATTGTGTCATTGATCTCTATATTTTTTTCTTTTTGCTGATAATTGTTATAACACTTCCATTTATTCTCTACATAATACATATGGTACCTTACAAGCGGTATCAAAGCACTTTCCTGTGCAAAATTTTCAGACAATTGTTTTTCCATGATAGAGATGTGTATTGCCAACATATTTAAAGCAAAATGATATATTTTTCATGGGGTAAAAATGAAGTTGGGGAGGACTACATGTATAAAATATAGACGACTTCACCAGTTACTCGAATCACACTGTTTCACCTTGTTGGAAACCTATGCAACCGCTATTGGTACCCCTTCAAGTAGTACCACATTAGACAACACTTGTAGATGGCCATTAACTCCCACATACCCTCAGGTATATAGGGAGTCCCATAGGTCTCCTGAAATTAATTATATATCAACCTGTCAACCTTATGACTGCTATAGTGGCACTGAGAACAACACTCGGGAAGACTACTCTCCTGTACTTGGGTAATCAGGTAGTACAACTAAGGGTACGATCGAGCCTCCTTAGTTAGAACCCTGAGATATTAGGCCAATTACTACTGTTGGACCTTGTTAGTATATAATATATCTATAGCACAAGGAAAACCCTTGTTTGTAGGAACCCTCAAAATCCTAACCCTTACTACTAGAACAAAGAATAACAGAAACAAAGGGGGAATTTTGCAACGCAACCCTGCCTCTTGCATGCAGGTTGAAAAATTACTATAAAATTTTAACTATTAAAAACATGGGCTCTTATTTGGGACCTATCCCACTCGATTCCTCTCTTCACACTAATCGCAGATGTGCCCATCACTTATAAGCCTTTTTTTTCCATGGAGCCACCCACCCTCCCTAACACCCTTATTTGGAACCTCTTCCATTGGATTCCTCCCTTTGCACTGATCACAATGGTACCCTGTTAAGCCATAGAAATGCCCTGTGTTATGTATAAAACCCATTATTAGTCCCTAGATATTAAATTATTACATTTCTAGTGTTATATTTGTATGTAGGCTAGAACCCTTCATTGCACCCTTTCATTATAATTGGACCCTTTGTCTCCTATATATATATACCAAGGAGACCTAGTCTTAGGATCATATTATCTTGTCTTATGAATTGGATATATTGTAAAAGGAGGTTTCCCCTTTTGAAGTGGACTATTTTAATTTATTTTTTATCATTCTCAAGGAATTGGTTCATAACATTTGGTATCAGAGCATCGATCCTAGGGTTTTTCTTCTTCAAGCAAGTCATCTTGGAATTTTCTCTATAAATTTTTTCTGGGACACTTCAGATAGTAAAATTTTGAGGCTATTTAGAATACATATCAAAATATTTGTGATAAAAATTGTAGGTTCTGGATCATTATAATTTCTGAGATATAGCATATGGAAGATATGTTTTTGACTCATCCTAAATTCCGTTTTAATCGAGTCATCTTGGTATTTTCAATATAACTTCTTTTTTGGGTGGTTTCGGATAGTGAAATTGTTTAAAGACTGAGAAAACATTTCATAGTACATGTGGTCAAAGTTTCAGGTCCTAGTTTGCTAAACCTTTGTAGATATAGTACATGGAAGATAAGGTTTGTGACTAATCCTAAAATCCGTTATCTTGGCATTTTCGCTCTATTTTTTTCAGTGAAGTTTCAGACTCTAAAATTTTCAAAATCCTGAGTTGATATAGTGAATAACACGTGGATTTTTTTTTTTCATATTTTGACTCATTATATTTTATAATGTATTTCTTGTGGAAGTTAAGGTTTTTGAACAAGTTATTTTCTGGTGATTTTGAGAGATTTTTCTGTGGTTAGCAAGCTCATTTTTTTGAATTTTTTAGAGACGTGTTTTTGTGTCTTGAAATAACACTTGATTTGTCATTCAACAGGTAAAACTATAGTTGGGGAATAATACACACAAGAAATGAAAAAAGTTTTCACGTGGTTACTTGAAACCATCGTTTCACCTAGTTGGAAACCTCTGTAACCCTTGACACTTGTTGGTACCCCTTTGAATAGTACCGCATTAGATAGTACCTGTAGATGGAATCTCACTTCACATAAATTTGGGTATATAGGAATTCCACTAGGAATACATGAAATGATCCTTAGATAAGATATTCAATCATTTTGTTGTTATAATACACTGAGAACAACACTCAGGGAGATCATTGTCTAGTACTTGGTTAGTCGTATAGTACTGATAAGGGCACAATTGAACCTCCTTAGTTAGTTCCCTAAGATATTGGGCCAAGTACTGTTATTGGACCCCACACATATATCAAAGAATAATATCACCTAACACTCCATTATCCTTTAGACTCAGTAAAATTTTCCATGGATCCAAAGAAAGATCCAAAATCACCAAGTAAACCTCCAAAGAGATCAACCATGACTCAAGAAGAAATAAAAGAGATTTATCACTAGATGGAACTAATGAAAAATAAGATAAATGAAAATAGGGAACAAATGGAAAAGAAGATGGATGAAAATAATAATGACATGAAAAAGAAGATGGATGAAAATAAGAATGACATGAAAAAGAATATGGATGAAAAAGAGGAAGAGACAAAAATAAATATGGAACAAATGGAACAGGACATGGATGGAAAGTTGGAACATATGGAACACAATATGAATGGAAAGTTGGAACATATGGAAAATAAGATTTTAGAAGCCTTAAATAGGAGGTTCCCTAAAATTGATAAGGTGTCTAAAGGGACTCATGAAAATAAAGGTACTGTTCAGGTTAAACAACTTTCCAAAAATAAGATTTTTCTAGGGGGATTTAACTCCAATAATGGAGTTACTTATGGATGGCCTCCAAAAAAAGTGAACCTTCCCAAGTTTGAATTAAGGAAGTTTGATGGAACAACGGTCTTTACCTAGGTGAACCAAATAGAGAAATATTTTGAACTACATAATAATATGGATGATAAGAAAAGTATTCACATAGAAAATTTGAACTTTGAGAATAAACCATATCAATGGTATCAATGGGTAGTTAAAATGAAGTCTCTTTCTTATAATTATACTTTGGGTTTATTTACAAGAGACTTAGAAGCACAATATGGGAAATTTTAGAAACATGACTACTTCATTCAATTGACAAGAATCAAGCACTTAGGTGGTATTAAAGAATATAATTCAGAATTTCAAGTATTGGCCACAAGGGTGGATGACATAAGTGATGAAATTGTTTTGGAAGCTTACATGAGTGGATTAAAAGAAGACATTAAACATGATATTTTCCTAAAAAATCCTACAAATATTATGGAATCTATGTAATGCG
>JASDQU010503622.1:7214-26941 GCA_032191745.1 Picea mariana
ACAACATCATCCTGGTGCAAGAAGCAATCCACTCCAGCGTGCTAAGGAAAGAAAAAGGTATGGTCATTAAACTAGATCTTGCTAATGCTTTTGATCGAGTCAGACATGATTTCTTGTTTGAAGTTATGAAAAAATTTGGGTTTGATTTGCACTTCATAAGCTGGATAAAAGCATGTATAGGCTCTCCCTGGATAGCCCCCCTTGTGAATGGAAAGGTTGCTGGCTTCTTCAAAGCCTCCAGAGGGCTAAGGCAGGGCTGCCCTCTTTCGCCCCTGTTGTATGCTCTTCAAGCTTCAGCTCTAAGCTTCCAGCTGGAAAATGCCCAACTACATAAAGACCTCATGGGGTTAAGCATAACGCCAGGCGTGAAAGACATCAATCACGCCCAGTTTGACGATGACACATTGCTGCTGGGGGGGGCGAGTCCAATCATAGCGAAAAAATTTAAAGAAGAACTAGATGCCTATGCAGAAGCTTCTGGCAGTGAACTAAATCTGGCCAAGAGCAACATTTACGGATGGAACATAACCCCAAATGAAATGCTAAGAATTACTCGTGTCATGGGGATGGAGGGGCACACAAAATGGGATGCTTTTCAGTATTTAGGAGTCCCAATCTTCAAGTCTGCACCTAGAGCCTCTCATTGGAGCCATCTAACTGAAAAGCTCAAACGAAAATTTTCTTCCTGGGGAGCCAATTGGCTGAATTTAGCAGGGAAAACAGTTTTGATAAAGGTTGTAGTAGCAAGTCTCTCAATCTACCAATGTTTGTTTCTACTAGCCCTAGCCACAGTCATCCAAAGTCTTGAAGCATTTCAACGACGATTCCTCTGGGAAGGAGGAAAGCAGGAAAAAAATAAGCTGCATTTAGTTAAATGGGAAAAAGCCACAAAACCTTACATGGAAGGAGGCCTCAATCTAAAGAACACCAAGACTCAGAATTTGGCCCTAGGGGCAAAGCTCCTATGGAAAATGGTAACTGGAAATATTACTTGGAGTAAGAAAGCCATCTGGAGGAAATACTTCCGAGGCCCCCAAGATAGAAGCTTAGAGCACCCAAGCAAGGGAGTGAAAAGCTCTCCCATCTTTGCTCTCTGCAAAAAGGTGATACCTCTCTTCACACCCCACCTAACTTGGATCCCGAAAAGTGGCAAGAAAATAAGAATCTGGACAGATTCGATAATGGGAGACCCCACCTTAGAACAACACCAAGAGCTCCAAGACCTTAAAAGCTGGATGGATAGCCAAAACCTCTCTACACTCTCAGACATATCAGTTTGGGAAGCAGAAAGGCCACATCTTTGGCAAGGATGGACAACCCCAAATAGACCTGCCATTTTAGAGAGACAATGGGTTACCCTCAAGAAGTTCTTACAAGGGAAAGCTCCCCTAAAAAAGGCACGTAAAGACGAGAGAGGCTGGGGCAGGAAAGTTCAAGCGTATACCACAGCTGAAGGATACAACCTCCTCAATTCAGTCCCCACTGCACTTCCAAATCCAGCCCTGTGGAAGGCAGTCGAGAATTACCGCTCCATTCCAAAAGTTGACCTCTTTATCTGGACTCTGGCACATAAGAGCATCCCAACGGGGGAGAACCTCAAAATAAGGGGCTGGGAAGGGCCCTTTAGATTCCCTCTTTGCTGCCAAGAGGAAGAAACAATCGATCATCTTCTCCTTAATTGCAACTACTCCAAAGAAGTCTGGCAGAAAATGACAGGGCTCCAGATAATCACCAGACTCCCCAATGATGTAACAAGTCTTCTCCTCCAATGGGACTCCTTGTGTCCCTTTGCCGGTAAAAAAAAGAACCAAACTCATTGGATCTGGGGACTGTTACCAAAGCTTGTCCTCTGGAGCCTCTGGCTTGAGCGAAACCACAGAATTTTCAAGGATAGTCTGTTAAATGAAGAAAGACTGTTCACCAAAATTCAAGCAATTCTAGGGGAGTTGGTTGTACATCTCAGTCCCACAGTCAAGCTTCAAAAGCTAGATGAAGAACAACGAAACTGGATAGCCCAGATCAATGTCCTTGAACTAGGACGCCCACACAAAACGCACTCCATTACAGAACCTTGGGAGATCAGGGGCAGTGGAAGCGAATTTGTTACTTGGAAATGTAAAATCAAAACTCCAATTCTTCACTTCGATGGGGCCTCGAAAGGGAATCCATGTCCCTCTGGAGGAGGAGGCATAATTCAAGACCCAAATCAAGGCACAGTAATGCAGTATGCAATTGGACTCGGCATAGACACCAACAACAGGGCTGAGGCTTTGGCTCTCTGGCAGGGACTGAAATTGGCAATAAAACTCAATATTCAGGACTTAACAGTAATAGGGGATTCAAGAATAATAATACAAGCCATGGTAAAGAGGTCCAACTCTCAAACTATAAAACTCCAAAGTCTTCTGGATAAAATTCGACTTATCACTAGCAAGCTGAACTCCTGTCACTTCTATCATGTTTTAAGAGACCAAAACTGCAGTGCAGATCAAGAAGCCAATCAAGGCGTGTTGCTGGAGGAAGGTACTCTGTCAATGAATGGCACTTTGGAACGAGTGGAGATCCCCTAATCTCATGAGGTCCATCAGCGCACATGCAAATGCTGATCCGCGCAGGTACAAGGGATCAGAGCAAATCGCGTTTGAAGACAGAGACGACCGGGTTCATTGGCATACAGGTTCAGCCAGGTACCAAGAGAACGCGAGCCCGAGTTTTGGAGGCAGACACAGGATCCGCGCAAATCACCCAGCTCCCAAAGAGAATGATGACCAAGAACCAAAAAGAAATAAAGGGCGCTCGGGCCCCTCACAATTCGACTCAAGGAATGATCAGCAAAGGCGCGCAGGCACAAAGAGAGAGCAAGAAACCAGAGCGAGCTACTCCAGAGACGCGAAGTAAAGCAAGAGGGGCGATGGCGTCTTCCTCCAAAGGGCCAATGAGTACAGAAGAACGCTTGAAGGAGATGGATAAGACCCTGGAAAATTTGCAGCAGATGCTACAGCACCAGTTAGATTTCTTGGAAAATCTGGATGTTGAAGCTGGTCGCAGGCTTGAGCAGCTCGAATCCGACATCACTCTGACAAAAATTGGGTTTGCTGAAGAACTGGATAAGCTTCATCAAGAATTAAAGAACCCACAACAAGAATTCGACGAACGAATGGAGCAACTGGAGGCCAAAATGGCCCAGCTCAACAGTAACTGGAACCAGGATGAAGAAAAGTAACTTATGGGTTAAGAGTCACTGTAACAAGTTCTCAAGCAGTCTGGCATTATACTAGCCATGGCTTTAAATAAGTAGTACAGTAAGCACATAGGGAATTCTGGCAGTTAGTAGGCTTGTGTTTGTAATCACAGTTGTTTGCAGTTAAAGATGGTTGTAGTCATGTTAAAAGCCCAAAGACACTGGGCATTTTGTAATCTGAACCAGTGGCTCTGCCACACTTCTTAATATAATCTCATATCTGTTTTTGTAAAAAAAAATAATAACAATAATAATAATTATATATATATATATATTCAAATATAAATATGAACACTTAGTGGCTATCATTATTTGCATGATCCATACGCTTTATGAAACACTTTAAATATAAATACATAGTTGGCCTAGAGTTAAAATGTTAATTATATAAAGTGATGAAATCGAAACAAATTATGCTTTAATGCTATACGAGAATTTAAAGCTATATATTCAATCATGATTTTTTATTAATTAAGTCAAATTTGATGGTGTAAAGCATGTGTCCTCCATGAAAATTAAAATATAATGAGTATTAAAATTCACAAAAGGTGATAGGAATATAAGAGAGGGAAAGGAATATAACGAAGCCTAAGCTTTATTAGCGTTTCTATTTTAGGTATGGACTTTAGTAATCGAAGTGCAATATTATATATATATATAGATTAATTTAGGTGAGTTTTACCAATCGAATGAATTATTTGTTCTTGTTCTTTCATTTAGTTACAAACTTTTTGTTTGACATGTGAATTGTTACAATTTCATAGGACGCCTATTTAGATTTTGTGATTATTTACTTTTTGAGTTTTTGAGGGTATGTGATATTATGACGGTTCTTATTTGGTTGCTTTCCCTATTAAGAATATATTATTTGGATTATGCTTCTTCACTTAGAACATACCGATGCTTCGTTTTAGGTTATCGACAAGTTACACTTCTATTCTAGTGTAAATTTTGTATACTTCGACAATTGTTAACAATTTAACACTTAGTCATATATAAGCATACATCCATGAACATGAGAAACCAAGAGAACACTTGTGGAACAAATGAAAGACAAACATAAAAATAGTGTGGGTTGCACAAACCATGCCTAACACTCGGCTAAATCTTTGTTATTGTGAAACAATTACGATATGAGCACTATCGGCTTTGTTTACAAATTCGACAGAGTCACACGACCCGCCTCACCTCACCAAGGCACTCATAAAGAGATTCGTCACACCAAGACTGTCTGTCGCAACTGTCTCTACAACTTCTTGTGGTTCACCTCAAACGTGCCCACAATCGTAGACTTCTTGTCCCTTCGTTTATGCAGACTTTCACCAAGCTAACACAGATTTTGGTTTTGTCTCACATATGCCTCCAACAGACCTACATTTCCAAAATTCCCCAAAACCTCCGAGAGCATCCCACTCTTGGTTTCTTGTCTTCCATCTTGGAAACTCTGCCTCAGTTCGTTTCCTCAAACCTGCCTCAGACTTATTCTCCAAACATCTTTCCAATCTTATATTCCATCCTTTGGTTGTGCACCCTTGCTCTTATAGGAACTTCAAGGGTCACTTGTGCGAAACGTCATGCCTTTTGGGTGTGTTGTGCCCCTTTGTGAACCCACACTCAAATGACTCACCAGGGCCCTCTCGTGGATTTGATGCGCCCATCCAAGCTCGTGTTCCCATCAATTGTTTGTCTCTCGAATCGGCGCGCCCCTTTCCTTGTGCGTTCTCTCATGTTGATTGTCGTGACTCCTCATGGGTGTGTTGATGGGGTTGTCCAACCTCTCTAGTGCACCCATGTTCTCGAGGGCAGACGAGTCCACTCTTTGGGCATGCTCCTAAGTTTCTTGACCCTTTCCCAAACACAACAAAAGTCTTCGTCAATCATTCTAAGGAAAGTAAGGTGTGTACCCCCGTGGTGTTGCACATCACCATCATGCGCCCAAGGTGCTCCTGTTCACACCCAAAAGTCTTCGTTCGCCCAACCGATCACTTCCCCCTTGTGCTCTTCGTCCTTTTTTTCACCAAATATTCCCAAGGAGCGTACACACTCAGTGGGTGTCGTGGGAGACCTTACATCCTTCCCCACTCTAATTTGTTGTCGTCCTCGACAACATCCATCGATCTCTATGGCATCTATGCCCCATCTCTAGATCTCATCACCCCTCAACGACTGCTATCTCCTCAACTTTTGTCATCAAGGGAAACTCGCCTCATGAAGTTCTACAAAGTGTGCCCAAGTGTTGGATGTTCTTGAGCTATAATGGCTTCGATACTTCAACTCTGTCATTTGTGTATCTTGTACATTGGATCCTATCAAGTTTCGAACTGGTTGGGCGATCATTCCAACTGTCACATTCTTTACTAGATAATTCATGTTTCCACATCCAACAAACTCTATTTTGTATGCCTCATCGTCATCATGTACAACCCCTCTTGGTCTTGTTGAGTCACCCATTGCATTCTCAACCTGTTTTTCTCACTTATTCGAACCCCTTTGATTCTGGACAAGGTCCTACCCCTTGCCCCAAATTGGCAAGTCGCCTCCACAACTCATCCATCATTTTGAAACTTCCTTGCTTTAGTCTTTCAATGACACCTCCACTAGGCATCACCATTCGTTTTTCTTGCTCCCAACAACACATTTCCACCTTTTTTGTTGAGTAGGAAGAGTGTACCCAATACCCGCCACCAAGGCTATTGGCATACATTGTGTTTGACTTATGCTACATGCGCAAGTATCGCCTGACCAAATGAACTTCCTTCCATGTGTATCCCAACTCCTTAATTCATTCTGCAGTAAGTTGGAAGTCATATATCTCCATGGCCTTCCTACAAAAGTTCACGATCACTGTTGGATTTCTGTCTTCAACTCCTACCTCTTCCACATCCGTCTCCAAATTTGGTTGAGTAAGTGCCTCCATGCACTGTCTTGGCTCAACTCTTGGATTTTCTGCGGTGGGTAAGTCTACTGCCTAATCGTCCACAACTCCCATAACCTGTTATTGATTACTATTCACTTGGTGATGTCCCTCTTGTTCCATGGAAAGTGAATATTCCAACTATGTCTTATACCCACGTTCATGGTTCAGTGAGTTCCTCAATTGACCAAACTTCCCCATGTTTGTCTTCACCAAAGTCTTCGTCACCATCAATTGTTGTTCTTCTTTCCCTAGACTACTCAGAGATGCTACTGTGTGGATGAATTATTTTTGTGGTGTCACATTGCAAGGTTTGTCAGTGCTCTCAATGACTCCTTCTACCAACTTGATCACATAAATCCTAGGTGTCCTCTTGAGCTTCCTCTTCGTCATTAGGGATGCACTTGGTGTTCTAGCCTTGTCCAAGAACACTAAGCGACTTTCATGAATGAGTGGAGCTTCTTTGGAAAGTATAATAAATTCCAAGCCCAAGATAATTGCATGATCTTCTAATGGAGCTACCAACATATCCATGTTTCCAAACCACTCCCCAACTCTTGATGGTGTTGTATGAACAATCCATGTCACTGGCATCACTATTGACTTTAACACTTTAAACGTTCCAGTGTCGTTCTCAAGTTTGTGATGAAGAGACTTTGTGACTTGTTCACTCACAAAACTATGGGTTTCCCTGGTGTCAACCAAGGCTACCATCCTCAACCCACTTATTGTTGTGTCCACAAAGAAGAGTCCTTCAACTACTTCACTTTGTGAAAATTGTCCTTGACTTCTTGTCTTGAACTCTTACATGCATTCCACCAAGATCTCCATGACTCCGCTCATCTCTTCCGTCAGTTTCTACACTTGAACCATCTCTGCCAAGGGTTATGACGTCTTTGTTGTTGGTGTGAGTCGAGCCTCCTCCTCAACCAATAGATCCAACTTCCCTTGCATTGGACAATCCCTCATAAAATGATTTTGTGAACAAAGGTAACACTCAATCAACCTACCTTTCCTCACGAGTGGCCTAGGATGATTCTTTGTTGTTGCATTGCCTTCGTGTTGGATGCTCTCCTCCCTGAGTGCTCCCAACGCAGTCAACACCAAAGTATCAATGCCTTCAGTTTGATGATCTCGGACTTTATCTATGCATTGAATTCATCCATCCTCTCCAAAGCCTCTTAGATTTTCTCCAATCGTTGAGTTACACTATCTCTCTTGACCTTCCAAGTTTCGTTGCTTGCAACGTCCATTTCACTACTTGAACCACGTCGCTTGGTCTTCTCGAGAGTTATGTGAAACTCCTTCTCACTATCCCAAGTCTGCAACGAGTCATGCAGTCATATACACATCCAAGTGTTTGGTTCACCCTCGCGAACTTCTCCCCTGGTTTACGTATGTGCATAGGATTGTGCACAAACCACTTGTGACAGAACAATCCACCTTGTCAAACCATTCACCAAGGTATGTGCTCAAACTGTGTCTGCATTCAACTATATGTTTGGGTCTGTGACTAGTTCTGGAATAGTCATGTGTTCATCCACCTTTCCGAAGTGCTCAGTTCACCCTCATAACTCTACGCTTAGCCTGATCAAGGGGTGCACCCAGGTCTGTTCACAAGTCATGGCCTCATCCGCAACTCGACCCTTCACTTCCGTTTTAAACCACGAAGTATGTGGTCAGGATGCCTCTATGATGGGTCATTCCATTGAACCCTCACCAAGCATGTTCCCCGACTGAATTCTCAATAAGTGCCCCCCCCCCACCATTGTTTTGACTACAGTAGTGGTGAAGAGCCAAATTTTCTATGACACCACCTGTCATGACCCCACAAGATGCCTATTCAAATCTTGTGATCATTCACCTCCTAAGGACATGCAACACCATGATGGTTCTTGCTTGGTTGCTTGGCACACCAAGAATACTTCGTCTGGACTATGCTTCTTCACCTAGAGCATACATGTACTCTGTTCTAGGATGTCGATGAGTCACACTCCTACTTTAGTGAAACTTAGTATACTTAGACAATTGTTAACAATTTAACACTTAGTCATATATAAGCATACATCCATGAGCATGAGAAACCAAGAGAACATTATGGATAAAATGAAAGACAAACACATAAATAGTGTGGACTACAAAAACCATTCCTAACACCTAACTAAGTTTCTGTTATTGTGAAACAATTACAATATGAGCACTACTGGCTCGGTTTACAAATTTGACAGAGTCATATGATCGCCTCACCTAACCAAGACACTCATAAACATATTAATCACACTGAGACTCTCTGTAGAAATCGTCTCTGCAACTTCATGCAATGCACCTCATACATGCCCACAACCGCAGACTTGATGTCCCTTTGTTTCTGTAGACTTTCACCAAGCTAACACAGATTTCAATTCTTCCTCACACACGCCTCCAACATACCTGTGTTTCCAAACTTCCCCAAAACCTCCTAGAGCGTCCCACTCTTGGCTACTTGTCTTCCATCTTAGCAACTCTACCTCAATTCGTTGTCTCAGACTTGTTCTCCAATTCTCTTGCCAATCTTCTATACCTTTCTTTGGTTATGTTCCCTTGCTCCTATAGGAACTCCAAGGGTCACTTGTGTGAAACGTTATGTCTTTTGGGTGTGTTGCACCCCTTCACGAACCCAGACTCAAACGACTCATCACGCCCCTCACGTGGACCCAGTGCACCCATCCTAGCCTGCGTTCCCATCAATCGTTTGTCTCTTGGACCGGTGCGACCCATCCTTGGGCACACACCCCTTGCCTTGTGCGTTTTCTCGTGTCATCGTCGTGACTCCTCGTGGGTGTGATGATGGGGTCATCCAACCTTTCCGATGTGTCCATGTTGCCGAGGGAAGATGGGTCCACTCCTTGGGCATGCTCCCAAGTTGCCTTTCCCTTTCCCAAACGTAACCCAAGTCTCCATCAATTGTTCTAAGGAAAGTAAGGTGTGTGCCCCCGTGGTGTCGCTTGTCACCATCGTGCACCCAAGGAGCTCATGCTCACACCCAAATGTCTTCGTTCACCCAATCGGTTTCTTCCCCCTCGTGCTCTTCATTTGTTTCGTTACTGATTCTGCCCAAGGAGCATAGGTGCTCGGTGGGTGTCGTGGGAGACCTTACATGAACCAATATGGTACTTTGAGATGCTATGTACAAGTTTTTCTTATTGATCTTGATAAGTATGTATGTATTTTGCATTTATATGAAAATTTTCTCATTTAAAGTTTGGTAAATGCGTGATTTTAAATTATTATGATGGTTCCATTAAYTTTTTATTTGTGCATTTGATATCAATCATCATGATGGTGGTGGTAGTGGAGGACCATATCTCCTCTAGAAATCACTTTGAACTACACAACAATATTTTTAAGAGGCCATTGTCGATGTGCCCAAATCCTTGTATTCAATATGCAACATACCATTGCATCCACCATCCCATATGCAATGGAAAGATCACCCTTTCATGATCATCAAATACACCTCTACTGGGATACCGTGTTGTAAACGCTTCCATATAATATCAACAAGCCAAGTTGGATCGCATCATGTTCTTAAACAATGATAGCATCAAATCTTTAGTGGTCGTCATCCCTGCTAAGTAAATGAGTTAAACAATTGCTCTTCAAGTGGCTTGTCAATGTGAATATTGTTGGGAGGGAAGAAGATTGTTCTTTTCTAGCTATTTGTTGCACACAGAGTGAAACATTTCCCTTGTTGTGAAGATTGTTTATTTCTAGCTATTTGTTGCACACAAAGTGAAACATTTCCCGTGTTGTAATTTGTAGTAAGAAATGAGTTCAACAACTATTGTTCAATTGCCATTTGAATGTGAATGTAGCTAGGAGAGAAGAATCTAGTATATTTTGGAAGTTTGGTGCACATTGAGTGAAATCTTTTCTATATTTGTAAGTTTGTAGAAAGAACACATTGTCTTCATTTGATTGATATAGCACTTGATTTCCCAAATTCCGGGTGGACCATGGAGCTATTGCGAAAAACAATGATTGTGAGTTCATACATTCTTGTAAGTTTTTTTCTTTTCCATCCTTCATATGTAAATATTCAATCCTTTGTATTAAACAAATTTCCCATTCATCTAGTCTCAACCTAATCTAATAATGTTTTATCGACTCATTCTGTAAAAAAATTACCAAGTTAACAATTGGGCATGTTTTCATATAAATACCCCTCATATCATGGTCAATTCAATGAGTTTGTTGTGCTTTTTAGGTATCTTGTTGATAGATTGATCCAATTAAATATAGGTTGATAGTATCATTTTCTAATACTTGGGTAGTTTTGTTGAATGCCAACTAAGAAACATCACATCTCACATTATCAATTCTCACCTCAACTTCAATACAATCTCTATGAAAGATAACCATGCGATGAAACAAAACAATAACCTCTTGTTGTTGATTCTTCAATGTAAATTGAAACACCTAAATAATTTGTTAATATGTACCTTAATGACATCACTGATTCATAATCCAACAACTCCATAATTCAAACACCAATAACACCCTTCTCTTTATAATATAGCCTTCAACACCTCCTAATAAAAGTTTGTTAATATTTACAGTGATGTAGACTAAACACCCCAAACCCTTTATATCCTCATAAATCTTCAACTAAAATATGACGTTGAAGATATGCATAATTAGTAACATCATGCTTTCATATAAATAAAAATTTGTCAAACATACATTATTTATTCATAAAACACCACAACAACCACAATAGTACCCATTTTCAATAATGGAAACCTTTATGGTAATCAATTTGCAAAAGCATGCCCCATTATTGCTTGCATTGATGTGTCGTTGAAATCTACCCAAAGAACACTAAAATAACACTAGAACTCCACATCCAAGATGATTACTTTTCCAGCAGAATCCAAGATGATTACTTTTCCAGCAGAAAAAGTTGAAATATGATTACATAATCCAAAGAAAAAGACAAAACAACACACAATGGATGCGTGTAGATAAATAATAATAGCAACCTCATGTCAGAGAACCACAAATGTAATGTTTCTTTATGTACACATTTTGTTGTGCATTCACATCAATGTCATCAACTTATGTGAAACTTCACAACTTCACACAAATAATGAGTCTTGTCATGTCCATTAATTTAAAAGTGACTTTATAATGCTCAATGATTCAAAATGACAAGGTAAATACTTTAAACTTAAACATGGCATATTAACACCCTCTAGGACGAGCAATGTAATGGGAAACTTTGATATGTTGTAGTTCATGTAGTTTTGGCATTGTGATCCTTTAGCATATCAATAATTATAATCAATCATGTAGTTTTGGCATTGTGATCCTTTAGCATATCAATAATTATAATCAATCATTCTTTCTTTCTTTCTTTTTTTAATTTTTTTTTTTATCAATGTAGGAAATTTAATAGTTATAATGATTAATTTCTTTCTTTCAATTTTTTTTTCTCTTTTCAAAAATTATAAAATTATATTTGATTTAAAAATATGAATAATTAATGAAGGAAGTCTAATAGTTACAATGATTCATCTCTCAAGGGGATAAGTCCGCCATTTTACTAGTTTCCTGGATAGATTCCCATAAGGGGATAATGCTAATTCCTGAAAATATTATATAAACCACATTATGTAAGATGAGCGAAGGAAGCACCTTTTCTTTTCTTAGCAAATCACATTATCGACCAGGCCAATAAGTAAGTGGTTGCTGGTGAAAAAGATTCCACTCTCGGCGATATATTTTTCATGTTCCTTATCCTTAAGGAGTATAATGATAAGAATTTCGTGATATTAGTTGTGAGGGTTTAGCATAAATTCAATAAGCCCTATCCCTTTATTAATAAATACAAACCATTAAGAAACCTCCCATCTGAATAAAAAATGCTTTGAGTGGGGAAAGAAATACTTCTTTGTGTGCAGGTGTTGCAAGAATTTACAAAAATGTTTGATTTTTTGTGTGCAGGTGCTGCAAGAATTTACAAAAATGTTTGATTTTGTTGGCATGAATATAGACACGACACTTCACACATTTCTTGAGACTTTTCGGATACCTGGAGAGTCGCAACAAACTGTTGGGTATTGGAATGGATTTGTGGTGATAAATAAATAGTATATGTGCATTTTATGCCTATGTGTTCACATTACAGAGAATGATTGGCTGTGCGTCCCAAGATGTCGATGGTAGGAGAAATGGATACATCAAGAGTGACAATTGTTTAGAGAACTTGAAAAAATTGCAGCGATTTCTTCATAGAGATCACCCACAAACTAGAGGTGTGTTCCTTTTCATTTTGCATAAAGTTTGCCAAATCACAATTCCACTTGTATCAACCAACATAAGCCAAGTATGCTCAAGACTAAGACAACTAACCAAGTATGCTCAAGACTGAGACAACTAAGAATTCCAGGTCTTCAACAAGTTGATCACTGTAGTTTTTTTTACTTTTGTAAAACATTTAAATTGATAAAATGGATGAAACTCAATCAAAAACTGACGCTAGGGAAAATATTAAGAATAAGAGAGTTCACAATCCCACAACAATATCAAACAACATAAACACAATGCTATAAGGTATTAGCAACGATGAAAATATAGGAAAGTTGGTCATAAGAAAATCAATATTCAGGTAAAATAAGGATGCCCTTTTTTCCAGATACCTTTGGGATCTACCCAGATGAATTAGCATAATGTATACAAGAAGAAGGTTGTATAAGGGTATTAGCTATTACTTGTAAAACTTAACAACCTTGTTCTCCCTCTATGTAGAGGGGTTAGTCCTACTCAGCCAGAGTATTGATTCTTGACATAAGTAGACAACTATAACGTTCTTAGCCTCTGTCAAGACTTAGGATCATTAAAACTAATGTCAAAATTATGATCATTAATCTAAATGATTAATATCAAGAAAACCCAAAGGCAAAAACACCCTAGGGCCTAGACAACATCCAATAGCAATTTCCCGGCAAGGCTAGCCACTACTCTAATTTTCTATACAATACATATTGTGGGGGTAGGAGCATACCTTGTTTTAGCGTCTCGAGAATCGTGCAGGGACATAATTCAAATCGGCCAAAACATTATGTACCTGCCATATAATAAGATTCTACAATTTTTTGTGGGCACCATAATAACATTCTACACTTTTGGGGGCGATTGGCTACTATAATATTCTAGTCAAGGAAGATCTTATTGCCATGTAAGCATTGATAAGACCTTGCTTTTTAAATTTTAACTTTCGTCTCTAGTCGTAATTTGGTATATTAATTTAACTTTTGTCTGATAGTCGTAATTTGGTATGTTTAGTTAGAGAAAGTGGTTATATTTAAAGTCTTTTTAAAATTATTTTAATAGTTTGATGGTTAGTTTGAGTGATTTAGAATTGTGAATAGTAAGTGGGAGATTTTGGTGTTATATCTTTGAGTTGACTGTTTTTATGTATCATATTTCTATCGAGTCAATGTGCAATATTTTATGCAATTCACTTTATACCAAGTACTATCTTCAAAATGAAAAGAAGTGTTTGGAATTTTCCCAAAGATATATTCCAAGGAATTAATTTTATTTTTTTCACTTGTATCATTGAAAGGCAATCATGAATATATAAACCTTTATGCTCAAAGAAGTTTTATAAATTTGTATAGTCAAATAAAATGCGATAATAATGGAATTGAAAAAGTTTTATTGTTCAACTTACAACTTTCATTATCTTTTTAGTGGATAAGGTTGTAAATTTGAAAATATATGAACTTAAGATATGAAACAAAATAAAAGTCTTCTTTTAATATGAATATTATTATTTTTTATTAATTTTAGAGTGATTAATTTTTTTATTTTTAATTGAAATAAAAAATTTATTATATAATAAAAAGGTTGTAGTTGAGGCTAGCAGGGTTACATAGTATTGATTCAAGGATATTCAATACACATAAAAATTTAACAAATGTCCAAGGTTGCAAAAACGAGCTTACACCAAATTAAAAAGTATATGTCCCAAGTTGACCTATAAGTGGCCTGCTTCACAAAAACACCTAATAATGTTATAACTTTGGAATACATAAAAGTTAAAGATAAACATGAACACTATCATCTTCTTTCTGCCAAACATCAAACTATGGGGAGCTCTGCTTCTCTATTTCCATTGGATCCTTCAACTAGTGAACTATATCATCCCCTTTAAGCTCAATTTGGGTAAAACTCTTTGGAGCTTAGTTGTTTGAAGTCATAGATAGGGTTTCTTTTTGAAGGTTAAGAATTAGGTTGTGGAGCATATTACACTCTGCCTCTAGGGCATCAATCCTTTTCATATCCTAAACTAACAAACTCATGATGTTTTCTTGTTGAGAGATGCAAATATGCTCATTTCAAAAACTTTGGAGGGCATAGAGAGAAACATGATTATGTTCGAGTGAATAAGCTCCTCATGTCTTCTCATTACTCTTCAGAATTCCATCACATCCCTATTCTCCATGCTAACCAAGCTTGCATAATGGAGCTAATGTGGAAAATCCAGCCTAGCACTAGAATCTTTGACCAAAGGGGAATTGGAGATGACACCAAACTTTGTGAGTACCTAGCAATGAGAACCTAGAACATCAACATAGAAATTGCTACATAGAGGAAGTGGAAACTCTTTCCCAAAATCCAAAGAAGGAAATCAAAGACAATCCTTGAATCCAAAGTTCAAATACCTTACCTCACTAGCATTTGATGCCCAACCTTCACTATAGTTCTAAATTTGAACCAATTTCCAATCTACACTATGAATATTCTATGGGACAGAACCAAAAGGGAGAGTTGTGAAAAGAATAACAAACCAAAGGAAAACCTAACAACCAAAATTGTACCTTCTAAATAATATAGGCTAGGATTTCCTTGACACCATCTCTCCAAACTCAACCTCTTTTAGATTATAGATATTCCAACCCAAAACATAAAGGCCAAGGCTGTAATTCCAATCTTGAACTATCATCTACTCACCGAATTTCTTCCAAGGAGATGAATAAAAAAAGAGAGCATCAAGCAAGATACCAAAAAAAAGAAAAACCCAACTGATCCAGATTTTATGAGCAGAACAAAATGAATACAGATTATTAAAAGATGTTTAACACAAAATAACAAAGATATAGTAAAATTGGTTTCTATTCAATAAGGAAATAAGCTAAAGTTGTAAAATGCAGTGGAAAACAAGCTTGCTGGAATGATGTCGACTTATCTCTGAGAAGAGATGTGATGACTGTGCTCATTCGCAAGAAGATGATTACAATGAGGATCTGAAGGCCTTTTTACAATAAAAATGAATGCCAAAACTCTAGACATCCAAAAACCTAACCCTAGGAGATGAAGCGCCAAAATTCATGTGGGCCCCATTGGGGTAAGCTAGTACATCAACTTCCCGGGGTTGTAAATTTTGCATACGATCTTCATTTCAGGTGCACGATAGCCCGTTGGAAAGGTCTATCCAAGGAATACACATGATGTCGTCATAATTAGAATCAGTCTATAGTTCGACTGTGGCGAGCCCTAAAAACGTTGTTTAGGGCCTCAAAATGGCCCCAGAAGTCGAGTACCCGAAAACTAGGAAAAAACTTCCAAACTGGAAAACTGCTAAAATGAACCAGTTGGAATAGGTGGGAGGCCACCGAATGCGGCAAGAAATAGACCTAGCAGTGCCAGAGATCACAAATATCTTCCATACCTTGCGCACCAAGCTGGGTATCAAATATTATGAGCGACATATGGTGCTCAAATATCGCAGTGCTCTAGATAGATACATCTAGAACGAAATGAAATTTCTGGACATATCATCCTTGGACATGGCCTATCGATATGCCATCAAAATCGAGCAAAAGATCAAACAAAAGACACAGAAATTTGGGTCTGGGAACCCCTCACAACAAAATCCAGGAAAGGGTGGCCCCAACTTGTAGAACAAAGGACAGAGAAAAGATGGACAACCCGTCCAAGCCATAAGCAAAGAAGGACACCAAAAATACAAAGAAATATATTGGGAAGTGGTGTGACTCCCATAAGAGCCCTTGGAATAACACTGCTGATTGTCGCTCAAACTAGTCATTGGTGACTAAAGTGAAAGCTTCTGAATCAGATGCAGGTTCCGACTCTGAGTAAGAACCAAAAAGGGGGAGACAAATCATTGATGCAAATCCAAATGCCACCGTTGCTACCACCAAGCTCTAGCCCAGTGAACCAGACGAGCTAGAAGAAGGCAAGTACCTTTTCCATTCACAAATGTAGGTAAAAGACACCCCATTGACTTCATTATTGATAGCGGTAGCCAGAAGAACCTCATCTCAGCAGAGGTTGTCAAGTGGATAGCCCTGCCAACAATGCCACACCTGCAACCCTACACCATTGGATGGCTCCACCAAGGAAGCGATCTCCGTGTCAACCAACAATGTTGAATGTCGTACGACATCAAGCCCTTCAAAGATGAGGTATTATGTGATGTTGCTCCTCTAGAATTTTGTAATGTTCTTTTGGGCCAACCTTATTTATGGAAACTTCATGTTGTATATGAGTCTAGGCCTTGTAGTGTTATTATTACTTTGAATAGGAAATTGTACAGGATACCCGAGGTAGTCACACCTAGTGCCATTTCCTTGATCTCTTCCAAGAAATGCAGGAAGGTCATCTCTCAGACCGGTAAATTTGTCTTCTTCGTGATTCGCTCTCGGACTGAGCAAAAGATCGCAGCCACATCCAAGGCCTCCACAACCGATCTCTCCACACAATAGAAGCAAGTGGATAAGGTCGTGGAAGAATAATCAGATATCTTCTCCTCAACTATTGGGGTACCTCTGCCCTTCCAGGTCAAGCATCCCATTGATCTGACCCCCGGCGCACCGCTACCCAATGGGCCAGTCTACCGCCACTCTCTGTTAGAAAACAAGGAGATCAAGAGGAAGATCCAAGAACTACTCCAGAAAGGGAAAATCCATCCTGGTTCATGTCCTTGTGGGAGCCCAATCGTGCTTGTGCAAAAGAAAGAGGAGACTTGACAACTTTGCATTGATTACCGGGCCCTGAATAAAATCACAGTCTGGAAATGGTACCCGATTCCCCGAATCGATGACCTCCTTGATCAACTCACTGGGGCCTAATATTTCAGTATGATTGATCTGAAGTCTGGTGACCACCAGGTCCTAATAGAACAAACAGATGTATGGAAGACCACCTTCAAGTCAAAAGAAGGTCTTTTCGAATGGCTGGTCATGCCCTTTGGTTTGACAAATGCTCCAACAACTTTCATGAGGATGATGGACGATATCCTATGATCTTTCACCAATACTTTTGTAGTGGTGTATCTAGATGACATCCTCATATACAACAAAACTTGGGCGAAACACTTGCAACATATTTAGCAGGTTTTGCATAGCCTGCGACATCATAAGCTATATGCCAACTTGGAAAAATGATCCTTCGACATGGACAAGGTCCATTACCTAGGCTACACCATTGACCATCATGGTGTGCATGTGGATCGAGCCAAGATCTAGGTCACCCATGACTGGCCAACCCCAACCACACTCACTGAACTACGAAGCTTCTTGGGCCTCACCAATTTTTATCGCAGTTTCATGTTGGGATTCTCTCATATCGCGTGGACCCTCAACTAAGTAACCAAGGGTGGTGGTAAGGAAAAATTTGTGTGGGGCCTATCCAAACAACAAGCTTTCGATGATTTGAAGAAGTGCTTATGCTCATCCCTAGTACTTTCATTACCAAACCTACAACAACCCTTTGAGATCGAGAGATATGCTCCAGACTATGTTGTGGGCACCGTTCTCACTCAACACGACCACCTCGTGGCATATCATAGTGAGACACTATCAGATGTTGTCCGTAAGTACCCTACTTATGAAAAATAAATGTACTTCATTGTACAATACAGTCTCCAGTGGAGACATTACATTCTTGGGAAGGAGACAGTCATCCACATTGATCATAAGCCACTAGAGTTCATGCAGACACAAGGAAAATTACATAATGACCGCCATCAGAAGTGGTCCACATACTTGCAAAATTTCCACCTCAACATCAAGTATAAAACATGAAGTACCAATCGAGTTGTTGATTGCCTCAGTCGACCTCCAGTCGCGACACTCACCATGGTGCTAGACTCTTGTGGCCACGAGACCTCCGGATGGCTCCACCTCTATGAGACAGACCCCGACTTCGCCACCACCTACCAAATGTTGGGAAAAAACTCAGTTGTCACTAATTTCCATCTTCAGGACGGGTTGTTGTGTCGTCTGGGCCATCACTGCATTCCATCAAGTGAGCGAGTGAAGATGATTTGGGAAGCTCACTACATTCGGGTGGCAGGACACTTCGGCGTTGAAAAGATAGTGGCAATGATGTAGAAACATTTCTACAGGTCGAAACTTTGACAGGATGTCGGCAAGTATATTAGGTCCTGCACCTCCTGCGATATTGCCAAACTGACCACTAAAAAACATGGCATGTACACCCCTCTACCTACTCCTGACAGGCTATGGGAATCCATCTCAATGAACTACATGTTGGGCCTTCCATCCACCAAGAGGGGAAATGACTTTGTTTTTGTGGTTGTTGATTGCTTTTCCAAGATGGTGATCCTGGCCATCTGCAAGAAGAGAATCACAGCAGAGGCCACTGCCAAGCTCTTCTTTGAACGAGTATGGGTACATTTTTAAATCCCACAAACCATTGTCTCAGATCGGGATATTCGGTTTCTTAGCACATTCTAGTTGAGCCTCTGGCCACTGCTGGACACCAAGATCACCAAATTCATTGCCTTCCACCCCCAGACAGATGGCCAAACTGAGGTCTTCAATCGAATGATCATGCATATCATGTGCATGTACAATTAAAAGCAACCCTGCACATGGGATGATATTCTTCTGTATGTCCAACATAGATGCAATCGATCCCTACATAGCTCAACTGACCACAACCCCTTTCAGGTGTGGTTGAGATTCCAACCATTGGGCCCCATGGATGTTGCACTACCCCTGGCGGCCACCTCAGCTGACTCATCCCCTACTCCCCCTGAAGCTGACAAAGCCACCTGGTTCATTGAATGGATTCAACACATCTGCCAACAGGTTCAATATATTTTACAAAAGTCCAATGCCAAGTACAAGCAACGCCATGATCAACACCGGGTGCCACATAAGTTTCAAGTGGGAGAAAAATTTTGGTTGAACTTGCAGAAATAATGCCTTACAGGGCCCCATTGGAAGCTTTGTCCACTCTGTTATGGGTCATACACCATCACCAAGATCATGGGTGACAATTATTTTGAGCTCAAATCTCACACACCCACTACAACAACTTAGATTTTTTGTCTTTTTCTTCGAGGAACATAATCCTCGAGACTTCTATGGGGCCTAGCGTAGACCCTCTCTTTCCTTATCTTCCTCCAAACGACCACAAGCTGGCCTTGGCGCAAGCGCCTATCACAACTCGCGAGTCGGGAATCAAGACTCTCGACTCCCCTTTCTCCAAACATCGATACCCAAGATTCTATATGGGTATGGCTCCCTCCTC
>JASDQU010503622.1:26991-51791 GCA_032191745.1 Picea mariana
GATTTTTTGTCTTTTTCTTCGAGGAACATAATCCTCAAGACTTCTATGGGGCCTAGCGTAGACCCTCTCTTTCCTTATCTTCCTCCAAACGACCACAAGCTGGCCTTGGCGCAAGCGCCTATCACAACTCGCGAGTCGGGAATCAAGACTCTCGACTCCCCTTTCTCCAAACATCAATACCCAAGATTCTATATGGGTATGGCTCCCTCCTCACTAGCGCCTACTACATGTAACCATAGGCTAGGCCAAACACTAGTAGCACTCGCAACCTCATCAGTTGAGGTGTTGAGCTCTCGTGCTCCTCCTTCGTGAGTCTCCGAGATGCAAGAGGTCAATGTTGCGTGGATTTTGCCAAAATGACGCGTACATGCCACTTGTCAACCCTGCTATACTTCTGCTCATGAGTTGTGTCGTCGCCGCCCGTCACACGAGACCTCGGCTCTCGGCGTTTCACGGCCTTAGCGATCAAGGTGCAACTTCTTCATCCTGCGAAACCCCGAGCCACGATAAGTCAACAGTGGGTTGACTCTTTCCCAGTGTGACATGTGTCCACCACCGGTTACCCACTTTCTAGGCTAAATACTAGCACTACTCACATCTCGCGACTTCGCGAGTTGGAGTGTTGAGCCCTCGTGCTCCTCCTTCATGAATTCCCGAGATACGATAAGTCAACAATGGGTTGACTCTTTCCCAGGCGACACGTGTTCATCACCTATCACCCGCTCCCACCTTTCTTTGGGTGCTTGTTGTAATTCCACCTGTCAACCACGCAGTCCCCACCTAACGGAGGTGCCACGTGTTCGCATGAGCCCTCGGTGCTCGGCACTTCACGACTTCTACAGTCGAAAAGAAACTCTCTCAAGTTCTAAACCCCCGATAGGCAATAACCACGAAAGTTTTGATCCCACGGTTCTCTTGTGGCCTGGATCCAACGGTCACGATCACGTCGCAATCTCACGAATTGTGAGTTCATGCAGTCCTACCCTTGACCACTCCAAGTCCCGAGTCAGCGAAATGCTACTCTCCTGCCTATACAAAGGCTAAGATCGACGATCAATAGGGCTCCATCAGATCCTTGGATCTACGGTCCTGGATCCCATCGCTACTTGTGAAGGTTGAAAGAGTCGAGGTGTTAATGCTTGCGCTCCTTCTCTAGATCCATCGGTCTCGACAGATCTGGGGTATTCCCAAAAGGATTCCAATCGTTCGTCAACCAAACGATAGGGTATTCTCTCTTTCTATAATTGGGCTCGCTATCCCTTCTGAGCTTGAATCACGAAATTCAACTTCTTGGGGCTTCAAACTCCCTCGACTCTGAGACCTTAGAGAGCTACCCTTCCAGCCCCAGAGTTAAAAATTTGTACAGAAACCAATGATGACATATAAGCATACACATGCATCCATTATTTCCAGTCTAAAACACCAGGCAATCATCCTACACAGAAAGTATTAGGGGCATATAAACATAAGCATGCATTCATGATATTCAGTTTGAGATATGAAGCATAAAACACTTATCAGATCTACCAGGCGTGATGCAACTRCTGAGAGGGGTGCTCGTTTCCACCTAACTGTAGGCTCAGTGACTCCAAATGGATTTACCACTAGCCACCCCCGAGCTAGACCACAATGCTTTGAGGTTCAGTCTCCTACTTCCAACTCAACAAAATTCAAGGATGAAGGTTAMTCTCCTTCTCCTGATGCAGGAAAGTAATCCAGGACAAAGGTTACTCTCCTTCTCCTAGTATTCAGAACTCCCCGCATTTCCAGGGTTTCTCCAGTCTCTTTCGCGATCCCTGTTGCACACACTGCTCTCTCCTCCTTACCACATTTCCTCTCTTGCCAATTTATGTCTACAAGGTTGTGTGTGGTGTGAATTCCTCCATCTATGGTCAGGTCTGAGGGCTGTTACAGATGGGTGGTTCACCCCCATCCCCTCATTAACTCTTGAGGAGCCTCCCCACCTACCAATCTGATGGAAAATCCATTCTAGGATTAGAGAGTTGCTTTGGTTTGTGAGCAAGTATAAACCAGTATAGTACTGGCTCGGTGGAAGTTAATGCAACCATTCCAGGTCCCTTCCACCACCTCTCATTAGCCATCGTGGTCTCTTTTAACACATTCCCCCTCCCAGCAGTCACGCAACACCTATTCATAACATAATTTACATTCATCGACCTTTTATGCAAAGGTCCGTCAAATCAAACATTCACATCTTTGAGTTTGCATAGTTCTTGGCCAATATAGTTATTTTTACAAACTGGGAGAAACAGGGTGTTACATCAACATTCCCCCTTTCCTTGGTCTGCACCCAGTGTTCAACGTGGCTCTCCTTCGACCATATTTCCCACCATTGTTAGACAACTCAGAGATAGCGGAGTAGTTGACACCAACAGAGCTCAACCCTGACTACATGCAACATGCATCCAATGATCATATTATGGACACAAAGGTCAAGGTAAATTGACATCAAAGGATCCATCTTTATCTATTTGTCAAAGCAGGGCAGCGCCTGCACCAAGGCAAGTGGATCACCCGGGGCCAAATTCAGCAGAAATTTCCTCATCTGATGGGGGAAATCAATGCAATGGATACCATTTCTTCCTAAGGTGGGAGGATTGATCCATATGGATGTTGGTGGCCTCCCACCTATTCCAATTGGTTCATTTTGGTAGTTTTATAGTTTGACAGTTTTTCCTAGTTTTCGGGTCCCCAACTTCCGAGGCTATTTTGAGGCCCTAAAAATTGTTTTTAGGGATCGCCATAGTATAACTATAGACGACAACATGTGTAGTCCTCAGATAGACATTTCCAACGAGCTATCGTGTGCCTAAAACAAAGATCGTATGCAAAATTTATGACTCCGAGAAGTTGATGTACTATCTTACCCCAACGGGGCCCACATGACTTTTGACGCTTCATCTCCTAGGGTTAGGTTTTTGGATGTCTAGGGTTTTGGCATTCATGTTTATTGTAAAAAGGCCTTCAGAGCCTCATTATAATCATCTTCTTGTGAATGAGCATATCCATCACATCTCTTCTCAGAGATCCAACAAGCTTGTTTTCCGCTGCATTTTACAGTTTCGGCTTATTTCCTTTGAATAGAAACCAGTTTTATTGTATCTTTGTTATTTTGTGTTAAACATATTATAATCTATATTCATTTCATTCTGCTCATAAAATCTGGATCAGTGGAATAGGTGGGAGGCCACCGACATCCATCTGGATCATCAACAACTAGAATTGCACCTTTTGAACAATAAAGGCTAGGATTTCCCCAATGCCTAGTCTCTAGACACGACCCCTTCCAAGATATAAACATTCCAATTCAAAACAAAAATGCCGAAAAGATGCCCAAAAACAAGAGAAATACTCACCAAATGGCAAAGCACACCAATATACTAGCTGATTATGTGCCCATTTCCAAGCCTCATCCAAGCCATTATCCCACAAACCATGTATCAATCACTAGCCAAGCATTCAATAACCATGAGCATGTAAACTATTCACATGCTGACATGATTATAACCTATCCTTGACTCTCCTATCTTAAGGCCACTACAATGACGTGTGTATATTTGGTTCACGTGTGAGTTAATGTGGATGATTCACCAATTTAAAATTGAAACTTAGGGGATAGGTATGGTCTCATACCCCCCATTTTTTTTATCAAGGCACCAATACTAAACTTTGTGGCTCATTTATCCCATCGGTCGGATTCTTCGTTTAAGTCTCTTTTGATGTGGAAATAGGATATTTTGGAGAAGAAAGTAGCCTCTTGCTTTATTCGAGCGATGATGTTACTTAGTTTTCTTCCCTCTAGAATGGATTTGCGAAGCATTGTCTTGATGACAATCATTGAGTCCCCCAAAACAGAAAGGACTCTTAAATTTTCTTCTTTGGACAGGATAAGGCCACACAAAAGAGCATATGCCTCTACAAAGTTATTTTAAGCTTGGCTAAGACCCTAAGCGAATGAAAAAATTATTTTTCCTCTAGGATCATGGAGATTCCCCCTGGTTCCCGCCACCCCTATTTTGGAGTGAGATTTAAAAATGCTTTTGGTTGTATATTATTATTTACTGGATTTTGGTTGTTTAGTATGTTTAATTAAGTTTCTCTAACAAATACTAAATCTTACTTAGATATCTTCAGTAAACTATTGTTACGAAGTACTAGATAATTTTTGCTACAACTTACACTAGCTAAAATAAATTTATTGTACAATTTTTTTTCCTTTTTCTTTTCCATGAAAAAAAAGCATAATTTTATTGATCTGAAGAGAAACAAATTACATTTTGCAGGTGATTTTAAGCACGTCTCTCATCCTTGTATAAAAATATCCAAGAAAACAAAGGATAAATAGCCACATGAGAGAGTACAACATGAAGGCATCATAGATCAAAAGGACATATACATTAATCCAAAAAAGGAATAGGGAATGACCAAGAGTCAAAGCCCCCACCAAGAGAGAAAAGCGTCGAGAGAAACAAAACAAAAGATAACCCCAGAAACTAGATGGACCAAGACAAAGTGGTATAACAACCACACACCAAAAGCAGCATGCAGGAAGTACTAGGCATAATCAACTCCATAAACCAATCGCAAGGGAGAGGCCTAAAATACCGCACGCCAAAAAGAAGGACCTCAAAGCGCTGACCCATAGGCTAAATCAACACCACATTCCCATACTAAGGACCTCAAATCACAAGCCTCACCAACAATCATATAAGGGGGTGGAAAACAAAGCACTAGCACCCAACACATTCAAACCCTGATATGTGTATACATCAAACCCTGAACATACCAGAAAAATTGGAGAAGAGGACCACATACTGCAGGAAATAAACCCCCAAGAAAAACCTGCCGAGAACGAGTGAACCAACCAAGAAAAACTAGAGGCGGAATAGACCAAGTCTGAGCGGCATACAAACCCCTCAAAGGGAAGAGAGATTCGAAAAACTACCTGACCCATCAACTGCAATATCAAAACTCGGCAAAAAATATTTGAAACTAGTGCCAAGAACCAAGGATATGCATCAAACCCTGACAATGATCCCGGAACAAGGAGATAGATCTAGAAGAAGGCCCGCAAGGGATGGGGGGGAGCCCCAGAAAGAGACGATGCCACAAAACTGGAGGAGGAAGGTGACCATGGCTACAATGAATAAACAAATCGAAAAGAAAATAAGGAAGGGCACGGAGCCATCGCTGAAACCCTCCCAACAGACCAAAAGAAATGCCTGCACCATCGAGAACAGGAGAGAAAGCATTCACTACGACAAACTATCAAGGGCACGTGAAAAAAAAATGAACCCACGTAGATAGGGAAGAACATGCACCAGATCAGAAGAGTCGACGCCACACATAGAAAATCCCTCATCTCTCCTGATCACCATCAAACAAAAAAAAATCCAAGCAGAAACCACGCTCCTATAAACGAAAGACAAATACCGCTGCACCAATAAACCATCGCGATCACATCAATGATTGAGAGTCGAGGACAGAAAAAACTCCACAACACCGAAAGGAGGAATGTCCGGAGAAGAGAAAGAAAGGGTAATGATGAGGAGAAGAGGGGTCTGCGACTAAGGAAACCCTAGCCGCTAACCCTCGGGAATCAACTCAAATGTTAAAATTAATTTACCATCTTGACCCAATAAAGTTATCGTACAACTTATACTAGCTAAAATAAAGTTATCATATTGATAATGCAACAAAATTTTATCTATATAGAAATTAAAAAAAAATATTTCTTAAAATATATTAATTATCTTAATTCTATAAAAAATCCTTTCCTTAAGTTTTATGGAATAAAGATATCCTTGATATGACCAAATGTCCACATTACTATAATTTTCTTTTGAATAGTTAGAATAATCATTATCTAATAAAAAAACAAGAAGATGATATGAACATTAGATGGGTGTAAATAATGAAAGCAACCTCATGTCACGAGGATCACATATATCACTTTCCTAAATAATGAAAGCAACCTCATGTGGCGAACCTGAGAGTTGTCCATGTTGGCTTCTTTAACCGATAAGGCGTGGAGCGAGAGCTGGTTCAATGGTGGATCTGAGAGTTGTTTCTTGTTGGCTTCTTTGACCAACTTGAAATGAGTTTCTGAGCGATCCTTTGGTGGACTCGATGGACTGAAACACTGGTGGTCTGAGTTGTTCATTAACAGACCCGAGAGCCACTCTTGCTGACTTCTTTGACTGACCAGTATATTATTTTAACAGATTTGGTCCCACAGAGACCCTACATCATGACTTCTATTTTGGGGGAAATCTCTAAAGCTGCACCTCGAACATACTTCTTTGGAAGTTACTATACCTCCTCCATAAGTTACAGAGCGAGATTATACTCATGTTAATCCTTTAGGCATTGAGCCAGACTTTAGTGACTTTGTTATCCTTAACTTTCACCTATCTACCTCGATTTTAAGACCTGCAGACATACCACCTCACTCTGCACACCTGTTACACTATTTTATACATATTTAAACCTTTTTTAACTCATCTCCCTCTCGAACACCTCCCTGATGGAGGAAGAAGTCAGAGCACCAATGAGTGTTGTTGATGAAGCATTTTGGAATAGTTGAAGACTCCTTGCATTGATTAATGAGCTCACCAGGCATCGTAATACTTCCTTGACCCCATCTACCTCCACACATCCACCTAAGCTTACTGCTCCTCCTGTCACCACTTACTACTCCAATACCTCTATTCCTTACCCTACTACAACTACTATACCTGACCACTTTGCACAGAAGCAGCCCCTACTGCCTCTTCCCCTGGATACCAACTCCCCTACCTTGCTAGACTGTAGACCCACAAACACAACCCCTGACTCTAGCCCCCATACAACCGCTACTTGTCAAAGACCTTTTCCTTTCACTAGATGCACACAGGCTCGATCGACACCACTTGGACCTACTATCAATGTAGAAACCACACACAAGTTCCGAAAACATTCACTTGGAGACAAGATACCCACAACCCAACCTTGGTTCACAAAAAATACTAAGAAGAAACTAACACTTGGTACAGATATTGGACTGACAGAATCTGTCTCTATGGCCCTTTGCAACCTTGTGGGCAGAATCTCATATAGACATCTTTGTCACACAGACTTGGAAACTTGGTTATCAAAAACTTGGAAGCCCATTCTATGGTATATACCTACTCTCTCATACCTTCAGAGGGGCTGGATTTACTTCCACTTCAAATCTCATGAGGACGCTACAAATATATTGGACAGGCTCTGGATACTAGATGAAATTAGCCTCATGCTAAAACAATGGAGAGTGAGATTCAACCCCTCTAAAGATTGATTCCACCTCCGTCATCTCTGGGTACTTCTCCCTGGCCTACCCCTACACCTCTAGAACAAAAAAGCCCTCATGGCTATTGGAAACACTCTAGGTCGATTCATTAATATTGACTCTAAGACCCTCTCTGGGACAGACAAGAAACTGGCAAAAATTCTTGTCGAGTTGGATATACATGAGGGATTCTCCAAAATTATGTACACAAAATGGCGAGGGCACATCACAAGACATAAGCTAGACTACCTGGGAATACCTTTCAGATGCACACTCTATAGGTAGACTGGCCACTTGAGAAAGACCTGTACGGGAACAACAAAAGAAGACACATCTAAAGAAATAATACTTGAGCTTTAAACAAACATGGATTCTCCCCCTACACATATCCAAATCCACTATCCAAGATTACCAGAAGATGGCTACACACCTGGACCGGACACTATATCTGGTAAGCTCAAAAATATTTTTTCGACATTATATTCTACGCTCTCCTCACTTGAACTTGATCACATAGACAACTCACCTCTGTTTCATTGGAGCCTAGCTACCACCCACAATGGAACATATTTACCTCCTGCAACCTCATCTAGACTGCCCAATACTCATTTTGATTCCTTTCCACCTACTGTAACTCCTCCTCTTATCACCACAAAACCTATCTGTGAGCCCTCGAATAACACTCAGCCACCTATACCTTGACACAACATGAGCATTTCACATCTCTCTGTGCCATCTACACACTCGACCTCTCTCTCACTATTCACTACACCTCTCAATACCCTAGAGGTACGAGACCACTATACATTCATAGAGTTTAACAAATCGACTCTGACCAACACATAGACATCCTCAGAAACAAGGCACATCTTAAACATAGCCCACTCCTCTTCACAAAACTTACGCCCTGCCACACCACTTTCCCTACCTTTCGACTCCCTGGAGGTGTTGGAACAACATTCTCGGCCTCTACACATCATAACCTCTCAGAATACCTTGCCCTCTGCAACCCAGATCACTCTTCTGACTCCACCTACACACACTTCCCCCATGCTCCACCCCATATCTATGCAAGATCACACTACTATACTAACTCAGAATGACACAAAGCTGCAGATGAATAAGTGCCTTGGAGAACAGATCTTAGTGCAGGAGGAGTTTCCTCGCCTTCCGGGTCTAAGTGAATCAGAGATTGAAGAAAATACCCTTGGAGATGTCTTGAACTCTCTCTTACCATCTTACAAAGAAATAACATATCCCACTCTCCTACCTACTTTTCGAGGTTCTTTTGTTCATACACTAGGAGCTGGAGTTAGCCAGAGATCTACTGAGACTTCTTATGATACACAGGGTAGAGAATATACCTGGTCCATAGGCCATGGTTTTGAACACTCTCCGATCAAAACTTGCAGTGCCCGCCATAGGGAGGGAATTCCACCTCCACACTCTATGGATATTCCGCACACACCTACTGATATTGGGGCGCTTAGAGGAATGAAAGCCCTAGCAAGATCAAAGCCATTATCTTTCTCTCCCTCAATATCAGAGTGGTGGGGGGCCACCTAAAAGCARCCTCTTTCAGAAGTCTTATTTCTCGCATCTCGCCGGACATCATTTTTCTACAGGAAACTATGGTAGATAGTAAAAAGGTCAAATTCTTCCTAAACCAGTTCCTTCCTGATTGGTTTATCATCTCAGTCAATTCCCTTGGCACCTCTGGAGGGCTGGTAGTGGCTTGGAATCCTGAACATTTTGATTTCCATCCCTATATTTGCTGTGAAGGCATCCTCCTGACTGGCATCTGTCGTACTACAAAAAAAAGGCTTAATCTCATCAACATATATGGTCCATGCTCATACAAACAACACTTTTGGGATAAGTTAGAATCCAGGGGGCTACTAGACCTACACAACTTGATTATTGCTGGAGATTTAAACCTTACGACTTCTTGTGGAGAAGTATGGGGGGACACCGCCAATACAGATAATCTGACACACTTCTTCAATAGACTCTTCACTGCACACCACTCGGTGGATATCGCGCCAGATCCTTTGTGACCTACTTGGTGCAATGGACGCCTGGGAAAAAACTCCATCTCAAAGAGGCTAGATCGTTTTCTCCTTTCAGAACGTCTCGTCACTTTGGAGGACAAGGTACGCTCCTGGGTAAGCTTCCCTTACCTTTCAGATCATGTTCCTATTGTTTTGTACATAGACTCATCTCCTTGTAATATTGCATACCCATTCAAGCTCAACACAGTCTGGTTACAAGAAGAGGAGTTCAATAACATTGTCACAATGGTTTGGAAAGACATCGATTTCCTAACATAATCGTGTGCACAAACTCGATTTGCTTGGAAGCTTAAAAGACTCCAAGCCTGTATAAAAAATTGGGCCTTCTCTTATAAATAACAAACTACACAATGAATGTAGGATTTAGACATAGAAATTCGGGATCTCATCCTCTCTACATCTAGCGCGGGCACCACTGATGGGGATAGTCATACTTTAAAAGTGCTAGAATTGGAAAGAAATACTCTGCTGTTAAAAAACGAATCTTTCTGGAGACAACGCAACAGAAAGACCTGGATAAAATGCGGAGATATCAACACTAAGTACTTTCACAAATTTACAAGCTCACGCAAAGATAAAAAAACAAATTAGGGAAATTCAAGATGGTAATGGAATTCTGCACAAAGGACAGAAAGACATAAAAACAACCGTAGTCATTTTTTACAAACCTCACTATGAACATAATCCCTCAGCTAATCTACAGAGATTTGTTTTGGTGGCTACTCTATTTGAACACTCAGTATCATCTGAAGATACATTATCTCTGGATAAACCTGGCACTCTACAGGAGATCTCATCTGCTCTAAATTCTTTTGCCAAAGACAAGAGTCCAGGCCCAGATGGCTGGACGGTAGAATTCTACTTGCATATTTTTCGATTTGGTTGGCCCGGACCTCCTGGAGCTGGTGGAGGACAACATAAATCGTGGAAAAGATAATGGTGCCATAAACTCCATCTTTATCACCCTTATCCCTAAAAATGATGACCCTCCGCCTTTGGAGACTTCATACCAATTTCCCTCTGCAATCTTTGCTACAAACTTATATCTAAAATTATTTCCAACTGGATCAAGCCCATCCTCTCATGCTTCCTTTCAAATGAACAGTTGGGATTTCTAAAAGGCTGTCAAATCACAGATGCCATTGGTACGACTCAGGAGTGCTTACACGGTATCAAAACTAAGAAATCCAAAGCACTCATCCTTAAATTAGATCTCAAAAAGGCTTTCGATTGCATTGATTGGGATTTCCTTAGATTGATCCTGGCACAGACATGCTTCAACCAACACATGATAAAGTGGATTATGAGTTGTGTAACCAGTGCAAACCTTTCCATCTTGATCAATGGAGAATCCTCCACCTTTTTTTGCATGGGCAGAGGCCTGAGGCAGTGCTGTCCCCTATCACCCCTACTCTTCATCTTGGCGATGGAAGCCTTGAGCCTCCTTCTCAAATCTGCCCAACTTGAAGGAAAGATTTTTGGATTAAAGGTATCCAGGATCATTAAGATCTCCCATCTCCTATTTGTTGATGATGTCCTCATCTTAACAAAGGGCACACTACATGAATGGATGGAAATTAAGGAGATTCTACACAGTTTCTGCAGTGCTATAAGTCTATCTATAAACTGGGACAAATCCACATTTCATTTTGCAAACTTACATAGCACAGTTCTGAACCAGATAAAATACATCTTCCCCTACTCCTTTTCACCTCTTTCCATAGGATTCAAATATCCGGGATATCATTTAAAACCTGACTCATACAAGCCTTTTGACTGGAACTGGCTCCTCATCAAAGTGGAAACAAGAACCAGACATTGGTGCTCGAGGTGGCTATCCATTGGAGGATGATTTGCTTTGTTAAAAGTTGTTCTCGAAGGTCAGGTAGTGTATTGGATGGCCCTGGCTACCATCCCTGCCTCAGTCCTTACTAAACTCCGCAAGATGATGTTCAACTTCCTATGGTCTAGTTGTTCTGACCACACACGACAACATCTTTGTAGCTGGAACACATTGGCTAACCAAAAAGAAAGGGAGGATGGGGGATTCATAATCCTCTCCTATTTAGCCAAGCCCTTGCAGCCACATCACTTTGGTGTGCACTGACCAGACCTGGTATCTAGCACTCAGTAATTTTGGATAAATATCTTAGCCAATACACAGTCAAAAATTGGTTGTCAGTAGAGACAAACATCCCCAGCGTGGCCTCCCATTTCTAGATAAATTTATTAAAATCCAAACACATGATCACCTCTCATCTCTACTAGCGCCCTGGCTTCGGACATACCATCATTATCAGGCAAGATAACATTCTGGGCATGGACGGATCAACATATTTATCTGCGCAACTGTTATTAACACTCCATTCAAAAAATGTTTGGTTTTTATTCCAAATCAGGGCTACCTCCAGACGAGACGCCCTCCCCGACTCTTGGATCAGAAGCAATACACTTGGTGTCAACCCAGAATCAATGTGTGAATGGAATAAATTTTGTCTAGCCCTCACTCAACTGAGCATACACCTCACGAACTCAGCAGATTCGCCACATTGGTCGGGGGGGCGATAAATTAGGCCACCTTATTGCACAAAACATTTACATTGCAATTGCCAATACAAATTGGCCCAATAACATCAGTGGATGGAAGAATAAAATCTGGGCCTGGTGTATTCCTCACAAGATTAAGCTTTTCTTCTAGTTGTTGACAGAAAACAAATTAAATACTTGGGACAACTTATTGAGAAAGGGACGGTCTGGCCCAAACATTTTCTACCTATGTCATCTTGATTCAGAATCAGTTGAACACCTCTTCATCAATTGCCAATTCACCAATCAGGTATGGAAAAAAATCTCTCTTGTTCTTAAACTTCACACCACCTGGGAAGAGACAAAGATTGAAGATTACCTCATTTTGTGGACACAAAAAGAGCACATACATATACACCTCCCCCCTTTAATTTGTTGGATTGTCTGGCTAGTAAGGAACTCATCGATTTTTGAAAACACGACTCCATCAACAATTGCAGCAGCCTCTAAAGCTATTGGTCATTACTATGCCTGGTTGGACGCACATGATACCAAGACAACACAACACAGATCAAAGCAAATTCCTGAGCTTGAAGATACCATCATAGGTTGGTTCGATGGCGCATCATCAGCTAATGGATTTCAGAGTGGAGCTGGAGGTCAAATAAAAATCTCACAAAGTACTTACTACAAGTGGACGTTCAACTGTGGCCCGGGCACCAACACCAGGGAAAAACTTTTGGGTACCTGGGCCACATTATTTCTGGCCTCTAAACTTCCTATAGATACCCTCCAAGTTCTTGGAGACTCCAGAATCGTCATTGAGTGGCTGAGCAGTATGGGTGAACTACAAGTAGTCTCTCTATTAGCCTGGAAAGATAGAATTAGACAACTACAATCCACCTTCAAAAAACTCATCTATACACATATTCATCGAGAGTACAACAACTCCGCTGATCAACTATCAAAGGCAGTGCTCATAAAACCAGCCAATGTCATTTCATACAATCTTTGGATAGAAGGATACGAGCGCCCCCCCCCCTCTTTCTATCTCTGCTCTAAGATCAGTCTATTGTGCATCCTTAGTAGGCTTTCTAGATGTAAAGATGGGTAAATAACTTATCAGCACGTGCATACTACACATCCTCTTCCTCCTCATTCTCGACAACTCTCTATTGACATTTTGCAGCAGCAGCATGAACTTCTCTGCACGTTCTCCTCTATATGATCTTGACTTTCACCCCACATTGATCGAAAGACTGCCACTGGTAAAAATACAACTTTCTAGTACCATTACATGACTGTAATACTCTTGTAAAGAGCACAAATTATATATATATAAAATTTAAAAATTTTCATATTGAAAAAAAGTGGAATCAATATAGTATAGTGGTAGATAATCACAACGTCCTCTCATGTATTTTTCTTGTGCATTCACATCAATGACATCAACTTAAGCCCCTCATCAATAAGTGAGGCTTTTGGCTTAAGGCCCACATAAATAAATGAGATTTCTCGCTTATGATGCTCATTAGTTTAAAAGTAACTTTATAATGTTGTACATCGCTAACAAAGGTAAATATTTTAAACTTAAACATGCCACATTAACTTTAACATTGAGTTTTGTCCATTGAGTGAATATTGTTCACTTAATTATTCATATATAACTAAATCTTAAACATGTTATTATATCAATAATCAATATTATATTGTGTAATAATTACTACATGTTTTTGTAACGAATAATTTTGAAGGAAAAAGGATATCGACTTTACATGGGTAAGACATGCTGCACGCATAGGTCATCATAGTCTATTAGAAGCTTAAATTATTGGTTAACTGCTTTATTATTAAAGCATTATAGACTTCCCTTTTATTTTTAGGACTTTGATGTTAAATTGTTGGTTGACTACTTTATTATTAAGGTTTCTATAATTGCAGATTCCATTTTTATCGTTATGATTTTGATGTTAAGAAGATAACTCTCTAAGTTACGAGTTTCTCAAATTGTAAGGTGAGACATCATCCTAGATAAAATATTTTAGCACATATCCTTCTTCTAAGTAAAGTGCGCCCTCATTTATGAAGAAAACTCTAAGGTAAATGTTAGGGTCACACTTAAAGAAGGGGAGTTGTCCCTTAAGTATTAGATTAGGTTAAAGAGGATAATTGGATCTATCTCGTGAACTTAGTTTTAATGAATAAATACAAAGGGAAAAAAGTGGGGGGCATTGGCTCCCTTCCACTTTGAATATTTGAGAGGGTGAGAGTGATTAAGTGTTTTATGTGTTCCTTTTCTTTTCTTTTTTTAATCTTGTGGAAGTTATTATGAATAATATTGTTGCATTAAGATATAAGTTGGGAACTTTGTAGGATATTTTTTAAGTTATTTTTTGTCATATATTAAAAAAACAATGGAGAAACAATTAAGTTGCATACATGGTTAGGACATGAGCATTTCATTTTTTGATCGATTCTTGGACTTTGTTGGTGGTTGATTCAAGAGGATCCCCACAACTGATCCAATCATATGGACTCAAATTTCATTGAAAACATCCGCACATCAAAGAGTTCGTTAAGATCATTCCAAATCAATTTGAATGGGGTCAATATGACATTGTATGCAAAATATATGGCCTACCCTATTGACTGGATCTGTACAGAATTACTAGGTAACCCAATCATATTATGACATATGGACCAACCAAAAAGCAACATGTGGCAGGGTTTATTTGGTCTTCGAACCGAGGTGCATGTGTGATAATTTCCAAATATGTGCAAAGGATTAGCACCCACGATACTCTGCATACTCGACTTTGATGGCATGGATATTGCATTTTAAATTCCATGTCTTTCCAAATCCCAACCAATGTGGGATAATTCTAAGGTCAATTCTAAAATGCAGGGATTTAAAAAACTATTAAATATCGTGCCAAACTAGCAATTCAATACATACACACATCATATGCCTTTGATGTTATCTACAAGGTGCTATAAAGAGCATGAAATCGTTATTAAGTGCTACATGTCAAATATTATCCCTAAGAAAATGCAAAGGGTAGATTGAGGGGGATTTGTACCCCGACCTCTTGTGAAAAAAGATAGCACCTTGGCCACTATACAATGCACCTTGGAAAATTATAAAATGTAGAATATTGTATTTAAAGGCAACAAAAGACCCTTTATTGAAAAAATAGGCAAGTTTGTGTTCATTATTGCGGGAAGATCCATTGAACATTGGGAGACCTATGTTATTGTCTTCCTAGAGAACACCAGTGACTATTTTTTAGATTGAAGGTCATTCTTTGATGTAAAGAGATGTAATGGTGTACTTTGCATCATTTTTAATGGGTCGATTCGTATTTTGAAGTGGACCCGGAGATGTATCCCATGTGGGGTGAACTTTGTTATCAATTTTTTGAGTATTGTCTCTTATTATTTATGTTCTATTCTCAATTTCTGTAATTTTTAACGAAATTGTGGGAAAATTAAGAAGCTTCATATAAGAATTCGAATTAGTGTAACAAAGCAGTTTAACACTAATTTTGGATCAAATTTGGTATCATAGAAGTTGATCATGGATACAATGATTTGGATTTGCACAAGTGTTGGTGTTTAATGATAACCAACTCTAAGCTCAAGAAGGGAGAAGGTTTGCTTGAAGAGTATGATCTTGAGATTGGTTCGAGACGTGCATTCCAAAGGAAAGAAATGGAATCTTCAAGAGAAGAAAAACTCTCTGAATCTAAAAGAATGTTTTATCAAGCCTTTCTAGAGATGAAACCATGGTGGAAGAACTGTATCAGGAATGAAAGAAGAATGAAGAAGGCCCAATTCAAGGCAGATGAGAAAGAGGTGGTGGTGATGTTAGGATATTTMGACACTTAGGAGTTAGTTAAGATCAACTTTGTCTAATGTGTCGTTGGGTAAAAGTGTGCTTCTTAGTGTGTTTATTTAGTATGCATTTGTATTTAGGTAATCCAACAGTCATGATGTGTTCCCGACTTAGAGTGATCTGACRGATCATATTCTTCTCGATCTTAATGGATACATTGATTTGTGGATTAACACCCAATTGGTTCATGATCTCTATTTAAAGAGAATGGAGGGTCATTTGTTGATGATCGATTGTGAGAAACTCTCTTGTAAATCTCTATGTAATATTTTTCTCTTGCATTAATAAATTGCTCCAAGTGGTTGTGTTGGCTGGGGCCATGGATGTTTCCCCACAACGGTTTTACCACATAAAAACATCAGTGTGTCGATCTTTGATCTAGTTGTGTGAGTGGTTATTGAAGTTGTTCGTCCACTATTGGAATACATGTGTTGTGGAACAAGTGATACTCCTTAAACTTCTCCATCTCCATCATTTCCTTCAAGTTCAAGTTCCTCTTCAATTCCACATAGAAAAGAACCATAGAAAGATGATTCTATTTTTCCTTTGTTGAAATTAGACGTGAAATTTGATTAGCCAACATATAATGGAGAGCTCAATGCAAAGAAATAGGATCAATAAAATTGAAGTATATTGCAGGGTTCAAAGAATTGTGGACGAAGAAGAAAAAATCTAGCTAGCTACTCTTCGACTGGGATGCATAACATTGATCTGGTGGGAGAGTAAGACTCAAGAAGATCTTATTAAGAAAGGTGAAATGATATCTTCTTGATATGAATTCACAATTGAATTAAAGAATAAATTTTGTCCTTTAGGGTATATGCAACCAACAATAATGGATTGGCATAATATAAGGAAAAATAGAGGAAAGAATGTGGAAAACTATACTCAAGAGTTTAGAAAGAGGGCATTAACATTGGGCATTCCTCTCTATATGCAAGAAGCGCCCTTTGAAGTATATTGGTGGGTTGTGTAGTTATTTGAGACATAATATTATTATKTTTAACCCAACTAATCTTGATGAAGTTTGTGTCTAAGCCACTCATATTGAGTCAAGGGGAAAGAATGGCCAAGACAACTTCTCAAAGAAATCAGTTTTGCTAGTTGTAGGAAAAAAAAAGGAAAGGATAAGAGGAATATAACAACTACAGTGAAGAAAGAAGATCAGAAGCCTTCATGCTCACATTACAAAAAGGAAGGACATGATGATGCCAAGTGTTGGAAACTTCATCCAGAACTGAGACCAAAGAGGTTCAGAAATAAGAAGGGTAATAAAAATACCATTGTTAGAATCCAACAAGATCTTGGATTAGATTCAAGTGATGAAACCAAGATCATGGCCATGGGTATACACGGTACATCTTCTTCTGCTAGTTCTAGTTCTAATACTCATTCTTTAAAATATGAAACTATGCATGATGGAAGGAAAATAAGTGAGCAATTCCATATTAGAGTCATATCAAAACATACAAAGATTGATACACTCTTTGATAGTGGTTTGCAAGATAATCTCATTTATGAAGAAATATTTAAGACATTAGGACTGGAAATTAAGCCTTATCCAAAACCATATCCTTTAGGATGGGTATGTGAAGATGCTAAGTTGTAGGTATCCAAAAAATGTAAGCTTAGATTTGTAATGACCTCTAAGTTCATAGATGAGGTAGAGTTAGATTTCACACCACTTGATATTTGTGGAATTGTTTTGGGAGGTCCTTATTTGTATGACATGAAAGCTATCTTCTATAGGGAGGAGAACAAGTATCATCTTACAAAGGATGGGATTTAGTATATCGTAAGAGCCTATCATGGGAAGACTAACTTGTCTCTGGTTTCTATGAGACAAATGAAAAGTCTTGTAAATGCAAGAAAAAATTTATGTACTCGTGATTGTAAAAGATAAGGATAATGATAAATCCAAAACTTTCAAAGGGTGTGATCTTAAACATAAATATGAATTAGTTAAGATTATTTCTAAGAATGATGAAGTGTTTTAGGAACCACAAGGATTACCTCCAAGGAGTGAGATACAACATGATATGTAGTTGCAACAAGATGCACCTCTTCCTAACATTGGCATGTATAAGTTATTTGTGCTTGAGAATGAAAAAATAAAGAAGCAAGTTCAAGAGTTGCTTGAGAAAGGAGTCATCTGACCTAGTACTTCTCCATGCGAATCACCCATTTTGTTGGTACCAAAGAAAGATGATACCTGGAGAATGTGTGTGGATTTTTGAGCATTGAACAAAATTCTGGTGAAGAATTGTTACCCTCTTCCTCATATTGATGATTTGTTGGATCAATTGAAAAATGAAATGTATTTCACTAAGTTAGACTTAAGAAGCGATTATCATCAAATAAGGATTTTTGAAGGTGATATTTGGAAAATTGCTTTTAAAACAAAACAAGGTCTATTTGACTGGTTGTTTATGCCCTTTGGGATTTGTAATGATCCCGCTACTTTCATGAAGGTTATGAATGGTGTATGTATTCCATTCATACATGATTTTGTTATAGTCTACTCAGATATACTAATTTTCGGTAAAAGTTGGGAATATCATGTAGATCATGTTAGGAAATTCTTAGATATTTTGAAAAAGAAGAAATTGTGCCTAAAATGTCAAAATGTGAATTTGGGAAAACATCTTTAGTTTATTTGGGTTGTATTGTAGGGGGTGATAAATTGAAAATTGATCCCTCTAAATTTGAAGCCATCATGAGAACAATCGTCATTGATTGTTATTTGCGAATGCGAGCTGACTCATCACCCTTACTTAAGGAAAACAATGCCACCTGAAATGACATGTTGGTGGTCTATAAGGGGACAAACATTCACTCCTACCATATGCCTCTAGGTCTTGAGTCGTTATCTTATTTCCTTATGTCCAAGGAAGACAAACTCTTAGCCAATCAAAACACTTTTAGGTCTTACTCTAGGACCAAAAGGTGGTTTCAACCTAGATAGTATCTACAAAAAAGCTACTATACCTTGTGGTCATCATATAGGCCACCTTATATGCTTTCTAGTAGCATTTAACTTTAATTTCATACATGAAACTAGATATTACCTCAATTGCAGTTTAACTTCTTACTCAAAAAGAAAATTAATTGTATTTAAGTGAACTTCATTATCATAGTTAATAATTCATTTTTTTAAAATAAAATTCGTTGCATGGTATTTAGTGCAATTAGTAACAACAATGTTGTACTCCAAATGTTTGAAGTTGTGTTGCCTTGCAAGCATTTAGAGGACTTGTTTTTTATGTTTGAAGGTCTTTTTTTTTTTGCCATGTAAGCATTGATGGAACTTCACACTTTATCTATGGTCGTGGACTTGCTTTTTATGTTTGAAGGTCTTTTTTTCCATGTAAGCATTGATGGACTCCACACTTTATCTATGGTCATGGACTTGCTTTTTATGTTTGAAGGTCTTTTGTTTTTTTCCATTTAAGCATTGATGGACTCCACACTTTATATGTGGTTGTAGTATAGTATACAATTTAGATATCCAAACCTACCCTAGTATGTTGAGTCATAAAATGTGATAAATATGATGCCTTTAGTGTCCTTCAAAGTTGACTTGAAAGGAAAATTATGAAGACAAAATAAATTATTAATATAAAAGAGTTTTATAAAGTTTCCATCATCCATTCCCTCCATAATTACCACTTTCCATCATTATTCCTCTCATCTTCCCCCACCTTGGTTYGGGAATTTGGTTTGCCATGCTAGGAAGGGTTGTACCTTGCCTTGTGGGAAGAAGGAGCTGAAGGCCCAGCAGTTAAAAGGAGCTGGAAAWTTTTTAAATCCAAAATGAAACCTTTGARATGCTTCGCACAGGGATTCCTGAGAAAGCAATAAAAGGATTCTCAGTAAGAAAAGGGGACCCATAAGATAAATCAAAACTCAAGGTACTAGTTGGTGGATGGGAGGTCTCACCATGAGCCGACCTATTAGATCCATGGGAATGTAACAATATCACACTACCATCTATCTGGTATCCAAACCAGGGTAGTGGCTCTCAGTGACATAGCCAAGAGAAAAGGGGGTCTCATCACGAGMCGACCTTCTCATTTCCGTGAAATGGTTGTGGGTAACATTGTCACCTCTGGTCACCATGCCAGGACAGTGTCCCCCAACTTTTCCCTTGAAAATAAAAAGACCAACAGCAATAAGACTAAGAATAAAAGGCATTGAATGGGCTAGGAAACAATGGAATCCATGATAAGGTGCATCTCTCCCTCTACAGAGGCACCCACAGGMAAGACCTACATTTCCTTGTTATCATTGCACCCTCTTCCCCTACACCATTTCACACACTTACATGACCTAGATTGGATCTCACCTAGGAAACACCCCAAACTTAAGGAGGATTAGCCCAATAGGACATCCTGAGACCCTCTCTAAACTTGACTTGTTAAACTGCATAATGTATTTGAGCATTTGTCTAGGTAAAGGGGGGTTTGATGCACAAGTTTGGGTAATTTGATTATTATATGTGATTGGCATTGCTATGATACCTATGACTTATAAACCCCTGGAGGGTGTACTTGTTGTTATTGCATGACTTTTCCAGGTGGACAAGTACATATGGGGGAATGATTAGGTCGGACCTCCATGGGGTTGAAAGCCTAACTGATTGATGTTGCAACCCCACCAGGGGAAAAAGAGAAACCACATGCTTGCACCAAGAAGAAAAAAGGACGTTGCACTAGGGACACTCTGGAATACCTAGACCCAGGGGGGTCTTGCCTTTCCTCTTGGATTTTGACCCTTGGAGGCCCATGACATCATCATTTTGACCCTAGACGTCATCCACTCAGGGTTTGCATTTATGAGGACAATTGGGTGCTAGTTGGCACATGTGGCAGCATTTGGGGCCTTTGGAAGCCAAACGTTTTGCATCTAAGGCCCAACGTTCCACCCTAGGGGGATAACGACACCCTACAAGGGCATGACGTCACCCTTGGATTTGATTTTAGGGTTTAATTAATGACATTTATGTAAAAACTAGATTTTAATGTAATTTGGCCATGTCGACCTTTTTATGACCTAACTGTAATTAAAGGTCATTGATATTGTATAAATAAGAGAGAAAAACTCTCATTTTTTCATCATTGACTCATCACACAAGTGGTGAAGTCTGAAATTTGCACCCTCTTTTAGGGTTATTGGCTGAAATTTTAGGCGCACTTCTTGGAGGAGGCTATTTTTGGTGTTTCTTGCCTATTTTCATGGTGGAGGATCTTCAACTAGGGTTTGAGCTTGATTATTCTTGGTGAAGTAAGTATAAAATCTGCATTTCTTTATTGTGAATGAATGCTTATGGTGAATTTACTTGTTTCATATCAAAGATTATGAAATTGCTTGCTTCAAACCCCAGGAGAAAGACATAAGTTATTATCTTTTTCTCTATAAGTTTCCACTTGTATAAATTTCTAAAAGAGCACCTTATCAAGAAGTAGATACTAGAGCCCTACCATTGTAGCACTATATTAATCCTACTTCATTTCCTATTGCATGTTTTATTTCAATTTGTCTAAGGAAAAGAGAAATCACTAGGGCATAAGTTTCCTTACTTTCTAGGAATTATCTCTAGGACTTGGATGTTTGAGGCTTTGGGTTACCAACACCTCTCTCATCTTCTCCATATCCTTTGAATAAGTATTGTCATTGTTATTCCACTCTAAGATTTTTTGATGTTATCATTGACTCCATTACCCTAGAAGGCACTAGTCTATTCACCACTAGTGATTGATTGATCAAACTACTTTCAGACTATCTTCTTTGGAACATCCACTAACTCCTACTAACCTTAGATTAGCCTAATTCACTAACCAACTTGTTGTTGTTGCAAAAGATTGCTACAACCCTCTAGCAACAACAAATTAACCTTAAAAGTGACATGTTATGCTAGATAGACATTGCTAAATATGTTTGTGACTATCTATTATCACTTTGCCTACTTAAAGATACTATTTATAATCTTTTCTCAAGCATTTTGAAGCATAATTATTGTGGTTGTTACAAATTTATCATTTATGTTGTAAGTTGTTGTACTGCTGCAATTTTATATCATCTAGTATATTTATTAAGAGTTCATTGTCTTATGAATCATTAATATCATTTTGGTACTTGGAAAGTGCCCCTTTTCTATTTTGTTGTCTTGTTCTGGGCAGGTAAACTTCATTTATCTTTTGCTTCATATCTATAAGATACAAAGAACCCTTGAAACTGAGTGACTTGTGAGAGGGGGGGAACTTTCTTGCCTTAGCCTTCTCAAACCCTCAGGTCTCCAGGGACGTCTCCCCTAGGGTACATTAATATACTCCTAAATAGAAAGGGGTTTCCTCTTAAGGTGATAGTTATAGGTCACACCCTGTTACGCCAATATTGCATCTACTTGCTTTGGGATTTAGGCAAGTACAAATTGTGCGATAACAGGACTGAAACGAAAACCTCACGAGGATGCAAATCCCCCTACGTTTTTATAGAGATGGTACTCCTCTTTGATTTAATATTTTCTTGGGATTCCAGATATTCAAAATATGGAACTTGAACATAAGTCTGTAATGGTAATTCAAAGAAATATAAATATTGCAAGAAAGATAAAAAGGAAAATGATTTGTTTTCTTTTTAAAGGAAGTTCTTGAGAAAGGATTAGGAACCAAGCACATTCAAACATTTAAAGCAAATAAGCAAAATTTCCTCACATCCTTCATGTAACACACCCACTACAGCATAATAAATTTTTTCGCCTCTTCTCGAGGGACAGAATCCCCGAAGTCCTATGGGGGCTTAGTGTAGGCTAGCTCTTCCCTTTTCCACCTCCATGTGATCGTTGGTTATGGACACAGGCCAAACAACTAGGCGCCTTTTAGCATTTCGTGACTCAGCGATACAAGCGAGTCGAGTCTTTCGACTCTTCAAACCCCGAAACCCAAAAATCTTACCTTCGAGGAGATCGACAGCTGCGAGTCTCCCCCCTTGATCTGACGGTCCTGGCTGTATTGGGACTTCGAAAATCGGGAGTTCGAAATGCAAGAGAGTCAAGTCTTTCGACGCTTCAAACCCTGAAACCCGATACTCGAGTTCTTGCATGAGATCCAACGACTCTCGACGTTTTGGATCCAACAGTTCGGATATTTTCGGAGTTTCATGAACCGAGAGTTCATGATGCAATGACTCCAAAAATCTTGTCATTCCAATCCCCAAATCCCGATATGGGGATTCATGTAGGAGATCAACGATCCTTGAGGATTTGGATCCAACGGTCCACGGGATTTCGGAGCTTTCCCCGAACTCTGACCGCTCACCACAAGTCTCCTCCGATGGACGATCTAGATCCTTTCGGGACTCCTCCTTTATGCCACAGAGTGCATCGGGGTTTCGGGTACTAGGATTTTGCAACTTGGGAAGACAAGGGTTCTTGCCCTTTGGTTTCCCGGGTGCCGAAACGCCGAAATGTCGACCGATAGCCACATGTCCCTTCGATGGAAGGCTGCGACCTTTAACCACGATCAACTGTTATGATCTTTTCAGGATGATCCATGGTCATGATAAAATCCCGGCTTTCTCAAACTTGTTCACACTTAAACCGATTCGGGGTTTCGTTTACCGAGATTTCGCAACTTGCGAAGACAAGGGTTCTTGCCCTTTGGTTTCCCGGGTGCCGAAACGCCGACCGACAGCCACATGTCCCTATAAAAGGACGGTCTAGATACTCCCACGGACCTTGGGGATCTACGGTCCCTATTTCTTCACTACTCACGAAGATAAAAGAAAGAGGTTGATGCATTTAACACCCTCGTTTCTTCCTCCAATCTAACGGTCGTGGCTGACTGCAGATCTTCTGACAGAATCTCGTCCACCAATCAATACTTATCCACACTTTAAATGATTTCAGGGTTTCGGATGTCGGGATTTTGCGACTCACGATGACTAGGGTTCTTTCCCTTTGATTCCCCGGGTGCCGAAACACCGAAACGCTTACCAACCGCCATGTGTCCTTATGAATGAATGGGTTAGGTACTCTCACAGACCTTTGGATCTATGGTCCGATTTCTTCGCTACTCACGAAGATAAAAGGAAGAGATTGAGGCATTTAACACCCTCATTTCTTCCTCCAATCTAACGGTCCTGACTGACCACAAATCTTCCGACAGAATCTCGTCTGTCAGTCGATACTTATCCAAACGCTGCCATTTCGGGATTTCGCGGGTCAGGGTTTCGGGACTCGCGAGTGCAAGAAAACTCGCACCTAGATACTCCAGGTGCCGAAACTCTGAAAACTCTTAATTTACCCCCACGCTAATAATTTGGGATTTTTCAAGTCGGGATTTCGGGACTTGCGAGTGCAAGGGAGCTCGCCCTTGGGTATTCCGAGTACCGAAATGCCGAAATGTTGGGATCTACGAGGACCATTCTCCCTCGTGCAAGAGTTTAAGACTTAAACTATAACATCCTCATTCGGGTCCTCAGGTAATTTACACCAGGTTTTGAAGACTAGACCTGAAGGTCTTCTCGAAGGTAAGGAAGTGGTCTCGAAAGGGTGCCTTCGTGAGGAAGTCTATTCAAGGCATTGTTGACCCAAAAATCTGCTCTGGGCTCAACATGGTGTTTTACACAGTTACTTCTCCATAAACTCCCCTTGGTGCTATGGTTCCAGTCAAAGACAGTGGAGGGGGTCTTAGTTACTATNGTAGGGATCGGGACAATCTTTTCAACAAGCTATCATGAGCTTGATTCCGAGTCAGTACGACCCATATGAGGCAAGCAAAGTCAAAGTCACCCGAACGGGCAAAACTAATAGCTGTAGCTTCCTGATATGATTCTGTTCAGATGATGGTATCAAAGGGAAAATCAAACCCAAACATGGTGTAGGGCAGTGTGAGACCTTTCCAACGGTATATCCCGTGCTTGGTTTCGACCCCCGGTTAGTGAGAACGAGCCTTCGCAAGTTTATGACCACTTTTGG